>ARYC01002336.1:0-56267 GCA_000711775.1 Oxytricha trifallax
AACCCCTTAATGAGTTTTATATGTGTTTAGTTTGATGATTAAGGATTAGTTTTGTTTGATTTCATTTTTTATTTAAGATTCAATGTTATTTATAATATTCATGGTGGAAATTTTTATTCTTTTATTATTTATTATCGATACATCCAAATAAATGTTATGTAAAAATAAATCAACTAAGAAAATTTAAATGAAATTGAATTGTTTGTTTGCTTTACTTTTTCAATTAAACTATCTAAATTTTATGAAAACTACAATTTATAGTTCCTTGAGACTTAATTTTTTATATACCTCGGTACCATTATAGTTTTAATAATTTAGTAGTACATGGTACCAATTCAGTTTTAAACCAAATTGGAACTTTGCCTCATTATATTAAAATTATGTACTAATTAAGTTTAGGTACCATAAATTGGTATTAATTAAGTTTAAGTTAATTTAGTACCAGTACTATTTAAATTTAAAAAAATTTAGTAATAATTTAATGGAATTTAAATAATTAAAATGGAAATACATCTCTTCTGAAATTTGATACAGTTTTCGCTATCTTTCTACATTTCTTTTTGCATGGTTGACCTCCTTTAAGATACTCATATTTGATAGGTGTTTAAAAGTTACAGAAATCATTAGTACAAAAGTTTAAGATTAATATTCATTTATGATACTTCTGGAACTAAAACAAAACATAATTGTGTCTAAAAACCAACTTTAAACCTCTCATTTTAAGCATATTTTTTATTTTAATTTTGCTTATGTTACCATACCTTTTTGTATTAAATGAGAATTCGTTAATTTAAATCGCAAGGTAAAAGAAGCAAAGGTGTTGAATTGAATATGTGATAATAATTTATAATGAAGATTTCAAAAATATTTATCATAAATGCCCATTTTTTGTAATGATGCATTCATCAAATTTATTAAACTCCATCAGTAGAAGTGATAACTTATGAAGAAAATGTAGAAAATAAAATAATGTCACTTAAACTTATCCTTTTCAAATATAATGCTAAAACATGCATATAAATATGAGAATATATAAGTAGTTTATTAAAAAATTAGACATATTATGCTTTCATATTTCATAACTTGAGTGAAAGAGATGCTTCATAACTTAAATAAATCCTAATCGCCAACATTACCATCATCAATCAAACACATATAAAACACATGAAGGGGTTTTGGGGTTTTTGAATTAATAAAAAATTTTATTCAACAAAATATAATTATTCATTCAAACTTTACTCAAATTAATTTATAAACTTTCCAGTTTAATTATAAATATATTGTATTGTTTTTGACATTATTTTTAATATATTTTTTTCACACTTTTTCAATTAAATTATCTAATCTATACATAAATATCACTAATATTTTAAAAGTCTTCTAAAATATAATCAATAATATTTTGCTAAAATTTTTTAAAAATAATTTATATCTTTAGAACTTGAAGTAACATAGACCAAAACTTAAAATATTGATTTTATAAATACATTATTAGAATTTTCCCCTGACTTTCATTTAATTATTAAATCTATATAATAAATAATATAAATGACATATCTAAAGATGTTTATTTTTATAGATGTATAACAGTAGCTAAATACAGGAATTATATTTTTATGAATTGAATAATTTATTATTTGACATTAATAAATTAATGAATTAAAAAAATAAATAAATTTACTGTAATAATAAAATATATTAGTTTAATTATTTTAAATGGTTGGTGTTTTGATTAAATTTTATTTGTAGATATTGTCTAGCTGAAGATATAAGAAGTCAATAATAATCTACATAGAGATTCATTCTAAAATATTTTATAGTTTTAATTATTTAAATCATAATTTTAAAATGATGATCTATTAAAAAAATAAAACTTTATTTTTATCTATGGTGTTTTGAGAATTTTTGCTTTAATTCAAAATTATACCCTTATTTTAAAATTTTTCTAAAAATTTAATATAAAGCATTTAAATAGCAACATCTTTATTATAAATAGAAGTAATTATGGAAATAAAAATTGCTTTAATGTTGAGGTTATTTTCAATTTTGTGATATAAATTTTGTAATTATATAAATGCTTCATTCAATTATAATAAAATTATTTAAAAATGATTGATCTATTCAATTTTAGCAAGTTTTATTATTTAAATGTGCTTACCTAATTAACACAATTTTTGGGGTTTTTTTTAAAAAATATTTATAATGATCAAAAATATATATAAAAATTGCCATTGATTAATATAAGTAGTTCTTTGTAACTATTTTATTAAAGTTCAAATTAAAATCAATTTCGATATTATCTCTTAGATTGCTTGCAGTATTGATAAATTATCATTTTGGGGTGCATATAGAGATGAATCTCTTACTTTTTAAAGAGAAACATAAAAACTTAAAACAAATTTTTTGAATATGTTTAATTAATTTATCATAAAGCTTTATAATTTTAATATTTTTACTATTCCCTTGAATTTAGAAAAAATATATTTGATCCATTGTAATAATGAATGATTGTTATTGCTAATTAAATAGACATATATATAGAATTTGTTTTTTATTTTTAAAAAGCACATTGTAACTAATAATTAATTATAAATAAGTATAAATACATATTCAAGTCACTAAATAAGTTAAGAATCTAAATTTAATATTTATGTTCTATCAAACTTGTAGATATTAAGTGAAAAATTAAATGAGTAACTTACAAAAACATTGTTTGGAAAAGGAAATGATGATTTATAATTAAAACCTTATTTATAAATTCCAACAGAATTAGTTTAAAACAAACATTCATTTAGATATTTGGTTGAAATTGAAATTAAAAAATAAGATTCCAGTTTACTTCAAACACAAATATCATTGATTTTAATTTGTTAACTAACAAGTAAAATAATTTATATATTATACCTAATTTCTCAAGATAGTCATTTAAGCTATTGTATAGAGGATCTATAGATGGGTTCAAAGCATCTAAATTCCATTAATTATGTGATAACAAAGGACCTACTGTGATATTTATGTTAAGTGAATATGATTTAGTGCTTGGCGGATATGCATCTATTAAATATAAATTAATCATTTAAGTCATAATTTTTGCATAATTTAAATATAATAATATTAATTTAATAAATTTAATATAATATTATTTAAAAAAGTGCATAAGCACATTATGGTATCTTGGGAGAAGATATCTGTCTAATGATTCTAAATATTTTTCTTAATGTTATTTCTATTTGTAATTAATAAAATAAGTGAATTTTGATAGACAAAACGAGAAAAAATAATGAAATATTTTTGGTATTTCTTTGAGTTCTATCATAAATACTATAATTTTAATGAAAAACTGCATTATTATTTATAATTATTTTAATTGCAAATTTATTTAGAATTTACTTTTAAAAGTATATGAATCATTATATATAATATTAAAAGAGAATCAATTAATCTTACATTTGAATATCTCATATATAATGAAGAAGTAAATTCTACAATTTTTTTTATCTAGAATATAATTATACAGTTTGTCATTAAAACCACAGTAATCAAGATTATTAAAGAGAAAGTTACAAAAACTATTTGAAGAATTTGATCAAATATACTAATTTCATTTACAAATTTTAATTAAAGTTATAAAAGCTATTAGCCATTGACATGAATCTTGTACCACCCAAGATTTTTAATAATATCAATGAATTATCCAATTTCAATATTTTACACTGAATTCTCAAAATATTGAAATAGAATAAATATAATAAATCTTTTTAAAATTTTAGACCTATCTATTAATGATATGCAATTTAGTAATTATGTATTTATATATAAAATAAATTAGAGAAATAAGTCAGCAAATGCAACGTAAAAGTGAAAGGTAATTGAAATTTTGATAATTCTTTTTTTGATAAGTTTATTTTTGATAATTTGTATTAGATTCTTTGAGTTTGTATTTCTTAATTGGTCTGCATTAAATGATAAAAAGCTATTAATTTTTTAATTGGTCTTCTAAATATAAATATGGTATTCAACTAAGCCCATATAATATCATTGTATTTTAATGAATTCATGATAAATTGGTAATGAATAAAACCTTTTTCTGAAAAAAAAATGATGAATTTTATAGATAAAAAATTAGTAATTGCTTCCCATTTAATTTATTCCAAAAAGATTGATTAGTAAAATTGTGACATTTATCACTTATCAATTATGCTTGTATGGGTCTCATACACTTATCAATTTAATTTGTGCTATTAAATACTAGAAAATATTAAGTTCTATTAAAGTTTTAACTTGGAAAACATAACCAGAAATAATATAGATTAAGAAATGTAGCTATTTCTCCTTTAAATTGCAAATTTATGATTAACTTTATATCATGTAATCTCTCTTTAGTCTTTGATATTTGAATTTCTTTATATCAATCTTAATCCTATATCTATTAGGAATATCTTGTTGAGTTATTAGCACTTCAATTAAAAAAGGCAAGCAATTTTAAATTAAATAATTCAATCATTAAGAATGAATATTATGATAATTTTAATTATAAATAGTAGATAACAATAACACAGATTTTTAATTTTTTTCAGAAATAAGTTAAATTTAAATAGTAATCTCAAACTTCTCTTATATTTTTAAATCTAACTGAAATATTTAGAATTATAATAAATTTAATCACAAACTTAATATATTTAAAAGTACTCCTGTAGATCAGAAGTAGATAAAAGCTAAGCAATCACAGAAAATTTTAAATTTGCAAAAATTATATCTTTTAACTTTAATTTTTAGTGGTCCTTGATTATATAAATCTATTTACAAGACATAAAAAGAATAGGAATCCTTGAAATTTAACAGTTACAAAACTTAACTGGCAAGAGCAGAAGTGCTAAAGGCTGGTGATTCACAATTTACAGGGAAAGAGGACTTAATAGGCTTGAAAGATATTGATGATGATTACGATGAAGAGGAAGATGAACGGAAGAGATGAATAAAAAATCGAAGAAGTAAAGCAAAAGTATTAATAAAATCTCGGAAAAATATTTAGATATAAAAGATACAATTTTATATAGATTTCTATGTTTGATTAGTATAATTTTAACATTAAAATAGAAATTATTCATTTTAAATTTCCATATTATTAATCATTTAAAATATCTTTAAATGCTATTAAATATATTTATAACACATTTAATTAAATGATTATAATATAAATACATCTATTCCATGGACATCACCATCTTATTATGAATGGTGTAGTGACCCCTCTGCATTTGTGTTTAGTTTGAGTAAGAGATCCATCCATAAACAATATCAAAATTAAGATAAAGCAGTTTATCATTATAAGAATAAAATGTGTGCGTTTGGAGATGATATTGATATTAGAGATAATTGTGATAAGAATAGTAATAGTTTTAGTAATTTAGGATATACTTATGAAACACCTAATGGATATAAGTAAGGATCAGATGAAGCTAAATCATATTTAGCTGGATAATATAAATTCAAAGTATTAGAGATTGAAGTATATTCATTACAATGATTGCTATTTTATGAAATAAACAGTGCTAGACAATATATTGACATAAACTTAATTTAATAATTATTTTCTTGAAAATAATGTATGAGTATTATTCAACAACTAAATAAATTTTATTTTCATTAATTTTTGAATAACATATATTTCAATAATTACTATAAGATTATATAAAGATATTAATTTGATTAAACAAATATATAATGAAAATAATCTTATTAGAATTTCATCACAATTATGTAAGCTATTTATTTATGATTATAAGCATTATTATCAAAATAACAGATTTAAAATTTATTAATTTAAATTTACTAATCAAATAATATCGTATTAAAATCATTATTAAATTAATTCTTGAAAATTAAAATGATACATGTTATTTTGTAGAACTAAGGTTTAAAAATATTTACTGATAAAAATAAATAGATATAGTAAAGACTATTATAATTATGCAAATAAAATCTTGATTGTAAAATTAAATCATTAAAGTAAAAAGTTAAAATATTAAAAAATAAGTAAATAGCAGTTCGTAAAATGAAATTATATTTGCAATTATTAAATTTCTTTCTATATTATAAGTATATTTCGGGTGGGAATTTTATGAAACAGAGGGAAATTATGAAAGACAACCTATATTTATCATTTTCTAAGTAAGTTTAGGATCAAATAGCTTGAATAAGTTAATAAAATTTTATTTGTGATGGTCCTTAAAATCTATTTTGAATTAAAATGAAAACAATTTTATCATAAAATTAAATATTTATCATTTATATTTTTATATTAAATTACCTTGAATAAATACGGTTTTGATATTTCATTCTAATACTAACTTTATACACTATTTATCTCTATACCAGGTATCACAGATCCTGAATATTTTATTCAAATATAAAATCTTTAACTTATCCCCACAATCTTTTTATATGTAAATTTGCATTCTTTCCATTTTATAATCCTATAACTTCAATGTGTCTAAATTAGTTAGTTAAAGTTGGTACATTTCTGAATACTCTTTATCCGGCAGTGATTATTTAAGATTCTCTCGGCAGATATTATTTTTTAATTCTTAATTCTCCACTTTTTTATGTCTTGCTGTTGCAAAGAAAGATGATCTTCTTAATTCAACTTATTCAATCATATAAATTTTCCAAAGTTACCTGAAAGTCTTCAAATACAAAGATTATAATCATCATAATGTGTTATAGGCAATTCATTTCTTTAAATCTATTTCTAAGTTTGAGGTTTCTTCTCTATAATTAGTAAACTTTGCCTAACTCGACTCTCAATATATTAATAGAATTTCTAATTGAGCTTATAAGAAGATCAAGATTGATTTTGGCAAATTAATTATATATTTATTTTGCATTGAAACCACTTGGAAAGTCATATAGTACAATTCTCATTAACATAGCTAATGGTGTACTATTTTGCCAGAATTTCTTAACTTATTATTACATTTCAAACTGTACTGATCTTAGTAATGGCTTTAACTATGATTTAATTGCAATGATTTGGCTTCTTAAGTAGATTTTAATTGTTAATCTTATTCGTATATAGGCTGATGCTTATCAATTTTGGGCGGGGAAGTTTCCTGCACTATTTTTAAATGTAATAATTTGACATAAAAAGATTTTATTATTTTTATGATCCATTAATTTTTATGAGGATTTTGTTCCATCACTTAAGTAGTTCAAGAAATTATAGCGTTACACGTTGTCTAATAAAATATAGGTGTGGAAAGAACAAGATAGATTGAATCAGAATTTCAATAACAATTGAATACAATATTTGGAATTACTATGAGTACAGAGAGAACAATTTAATGGCTAAGAGACAGAAATCTACTAATATCACATGAAATATGTCAGAGTTGTTGAAATCGTATGTAAATAAAGAAATCCAGAACTAGAGTTGATGGTGAGTAATTTAAATGCAATCGTTGCAATCTAAAAGTAAGTATTAGAAAGGATTCTATATTTGAATTATTCTCAAAAACTCCAATAATAATAATACTTACGAGAATCATCTTCATCAACTTCATTTTGATGGAAACAATGCTAGTAAGATACATAAAATCCTAAGACAAACAGTTAGCGAAGAACATATAATGTCAATTCGTTCAATTAGAGCAATACTCTATGAGTTAAAAAATAGAATATCAGAATGGATGTAAAATGAGTTATATTCAACATTAGAAATGAACAATGAAGTTGTCGAAATTGATCAATCCCTCTTTAGACATTGCCCTTTATCAAATTATAGAAGAAGAAGAAGAAGAAGAGACAGATAAGTATGGGCGATAAGATTATTTGGAAGAGATAGCAAGAAAATAGTAATCGTGTGTGTTAATAACAGAAATGAGAGAACATTGAGAAATATAACTGGATAATATGTTGTCATGGGTAGTACTATAATTACAGATGGATGGAATACAACTTTCTCAGAAATAACGGGTACTTTCATGGAACTTACATTCATTAACCGAGGGGAGGATTCACAGGTATGATAGGAAGAGTAGTACCGGGAGTTTAAATTACAACTAACAGAATTGAGAACACCTGGAATAATCTCAAATACTTAAGAAAAATTTTTAGTGGTTCAATTCCTGCATAACATGTCTAAGAGTTCTTAGATGAATTGGTATTCAGAAGAAACGAAATAGCGCTTGGATGCTGCTTAGAATCAATGTTAATAGAGATATTAATAATCAAGTAATAATTTAGTATAATTTATAGAATTGAAATTAGTATTGAAGTTGTTTGATAGTTGTTATAAAGATTAAATAAATAATAAAAAAATATTTTTTATCAGTGCAGGAAACTTCCCTAAAATTTTTTTTTATCACAAACCAATGCAGGAAACTTCCCCCCCAATTTGTTGGTATGTTTAACTATTCATTTATATAATTATAATGAATGATAAATAATTAATTTACTCTTTAAATTATTTAAAGATTAACATTAATTTTATGATACAATAGTTTTAATCTTTAATTATAATAGATTTTAAAAGTTTCTCAAATGTAATTTTATGAAGTAATTAGTACTATACGACCCTAAATTTACCAAGAACATGTATCTAAACATGAAAAATGCAAATTAGTTAATATAATGTCGCATTGGTTTAGATATGACCACTCCCACAATATTTTTAAAAAATACGCAATGCAAAATATTAATAAAAATTTATAAATATTTAAAATTAATATTAAATTTTAATATATGTGATATTTAATTAAAATATCACATAAATATTATTGTAACACAATTTAAATCTTACTTCAATTCAAATTGCTTAGAATTCAAAGTGCTAAATTATTTTCAATTAATAACTAAATTATTTAATTTGATAAATTTATATAAATGATAAAATATTTAAGATAAAGATTCATTTATTTAGAATTAAAAATAATCAATGAAAATATAAGTATTGAAATGTATAAATAAAAGGTATTAAATTTAAAAATAGCATCTATTCATAAGAATGTTATCATTATCATGATACTAATTTAAAGAAATAAAACATTATTGTTAATTTTATAATAGAAACAAACTTTATTAATTATTTAGAAAAATTTAACATCTATTCTCATCTCAATGATTTATAATAATACAAATTTTTTGGCATCTTTTAATTTTTTGAATATTTTTTTACCAAAAAAATCGTTATCCTTTATCAAGACAACGTCACGCCTATAAAATAAACCTAGATATATTTTAGACATAACAAGAATGACATGGCATATTTTGCTTTTGACATTTTAAAATATCCTAATATAATTAATCTATTTTAAATTTAATTTAATTTTTTCACAAACGCACCTAATATTTAATTTGAATAGTTTAATATCAATGAAACTATAAATGTACCAGTTTGTCTAGTTTTTAATTTAAGCATTCATAGAATAAATTACATAATTAATTATACTTGTCTATTATCATTTTACTTTTCATTTTGCATAGATATAGTGATTAAATTGATTTATAATATATATTTATATATTTGAAATATTAGTATATCCTAACTTTTAGATAATAAAAAAAATTAATAAATCTAATGATTATGTTAGAAAAAGGAATGAAGTCAGATAATTATATAACAAATTTAAGAAAATACAGTAGATTAAAATATACTTTTCATACGATTCAAATAAGACAAGAATAAAGCTTTAAAAACTTTCATCATTTGTATATTTTTTAGAAACAACTATTCTAGTCAATAATTTACATAATTGGCCATTTTAGCCAATTATTTTTAAAGAATATTGGGCTATATTATTGTACAAGAAATTTTAGACAATTGTTTTAAATTTTAAACCAATTTATATTATGGTGAAAAATTTAAATTAATCATTGATTCAATTTAAATTTCCTAACAAAAATGATGAGTTAAACTTCTCAAAAAATATTTTTAATACAAATTCTTAGTAAGAAGCACAAAATAAATTATATTTAATTATATATTTTAGATTGTTGGTCATAATCTCAGGATTAAGTATTGCTAAATATATTACTTTCCATAATGTAATATTATAAATTAAAGAAAAAAAATATATAAATTTAATAGAGTTTTGTTTCTATTAATTATTAAATTTCCTAATAATTGTAAAAGTTCTTAGCTTTAATTTAATGTATTAATATCTAAAATTATTCAGGAGTAAAACATAATTACATTTATAATTTATTATATTTCTTTAAATTATTATTTAGAGATAACAATTATTTTATGATATATAGTTTTAATATTTTCGGGAGAACGAAGTATTTAATCAATATATTTAATAATAAATAGAAGCATTAAATAAAAAGAGGATTTTCGTACATTTAGATTAATTACTATTATTAAATTGCAAATGATTGTTCTATAAAGTAAAAAAAATTATAATAATTGGTTAGCAATATTATTGAGAAAAAAACAGTCAAATGTCCCGAAATTAAATTCAATTGGTTGAGTGTTTAGCTCAATATCTAAATTCAGAATTATGGAGTATTAACTGTATTTGAATATGTCAAGTATTTATTAATAGAATTTTAACTATAAACAAATTCTTTTAGACTAATTAAAAGTTTCTATAACAGTAAATATATACTATATTAATTTAATATATTTAAAATCAAATTAATATTAATCAATTTAATTCATTATTAATAATTATTCAATTAAATTTCTTTATTCAATAGCATTTAGATATAAATTATTATAGAATTACTTCGAAAATGAACGAAAACTTATATTGTGGTAAATGTAAGAAAATATTTAATACTGGAAAAAGACTGCCTATCGAACTGCAATGCAAAACAAAAATCTGCAAATTCAGAAATGCTTGCTTGAAATGTGTGAAGAAGCATATTTTGCCAAGTAAATTACAAAATGGCACCTTTAAGTGTTGCTACAGTGACTAGCATACCATTCAATTAATTAATCTAATTTATTATCGATTGATTAAATTCTTCGAGTAAATTGCATCTGATTTCATTTTCGAGAATGATGAGTAAATCTTTGCCTAAGTTGAGGGCAGAGACCATCTTACTATAAAGTATTAATATTTATTCAAACCAAGACACCACTCCTCCCACCATATAATTTAGACCCCCTCCCTTCCCTCTCACCCTATAAAATACCATTTTTTAAAAATTAAATTTTTTCAAACAGTGAATAAAGCTCAATTCTGAATTTCTATTTTATATTATAAAATTTATTTTATTATATTGACTTATATATGACTTTTTTACGCAAGATACTTTAGAATATAAATTATTTCAAATTTTAAAAGAATTTTTTTTATAAAAATAATTTTAACTATTATGCATAAATTTTATTTCTGAAGTTTCTAATGTAATATTTCAATTTAATTAGTAATTACTTTAAAAAAATCATATAACATTATTTTAATTCTTTTCGATCATTCGCAATTCTAAATATTAATAAAATAATTATATTATTGCTTTTTTAGAATAATGGCGAATTTAGTTGAAATAAGATATTCATAATTAAAGAAATAAGATTTATGTATAACAATTAAAATTATTTTTATACAATTTTTATTAATTATTTGAATTTTATATTTGAGCTATATTCACTGATAGAAGAAAAAAGTTTATTTTAAAATATTTTTATTTTATAGAGTGAAAGGGATTCACGCTTTAGGGTATGAGGTTTTAATTATATAGTGGGAGAGGTGGTGTATCGGTTTGAACAAATTTTTATTTTTAAAAGTGCATGGATCATTCCAATGCCTATATTGAATATTACTGCCATCCTTGCAAGAAACTTATTTGCTATAAGTGCTACCCTTCTCATTTGGAGCATATCAAAGACTAAGGAGGCAGTTCTGAGTTTACCCCTGAGAAACTCCATTCATACTTGCTCTTTGTTAGACCTGAATTGGAAAATATTTACTCGGAGATCCGTCTAAAATATTAATTTAAATTAATGAAAATATCAAATCTTTCTCTTAAGATATTTAACAAGGCTCTTGGAAGAGAAAAGGATTACCCTGGAGATGATATTATAGATAGGGTTTAAAAATCATATGATCTATTTAATACTTGTAATGATTTATAATTAAATTATTTAATTATACTAGAATAATCGTTTTTAAATATAGAATATTGTTTCGAATTAATTATAGATGTTTTATGAGGTTTGATTGAAGAACATAGTAAATGACAGAGATATTAAGAAACTAAACCTTCATCTCCATAATCCTAAGAATAGTTTTTCAGACCCTCAAAGCTAAACAACTCTGAGAAACGAGGAAGAACTCAAATCAGAATTAGACATTGATATATTATTAATATTGTTAAGTTGATTCCTAGTTGGATTAATAGGCTTTTAACCAAATACGATTATTAATTTATTATTATTATTATTTCGATCAATAGAGTATAAGCAAGAATACTGGTTTGATAAACTAGAGAAGATTAGAGTTCAGTAATAAATTTTCATTGATTAAGTCACATAAGAAAGATTCAATTATTTAGCTTAATAATTAAAAATAAGTTCATAATATCATCTAAATATTTTATATAAAGATTAAATCTTTATAATTTTAAGTATAATCAATAATGAAACTTAATAATCATTTTTAATTATGAAATATTATAAGGTTTGTCTTAATTGAGTTTAAATTTATGTTGAATCAATGTAGTAAATTGAAAATAAATAAATTATTTAAGCATATATGAAAATGAATAAAGACTTACCTATATTAATTAAATTAAGAAAAAACATGTAAATTTAATTTTCCTTACAATAATTAGAATATATAGTTAAGATAGAAGTAGTCATAAGAATTCTTAAATCTGAAAGAGGCTCTTGAAAACGAAGCTAAGTCTTCAATAGAATAAAAATTCGCAAGTAAATTATTTTTATTTTAATTGTATATTAAGTGCTAAAGAGTAGATAGATAAAGATGTTAATGCACTGGTCAGTTTGATAAACTCCACAAAGTTTGAATAAAACAAAAACATTGAAACCACTTTAAATGATCTCACTAATGCTTTTGAAGAGTTTTTAAATTTATTAATTAATATGTTCAAGGTCCACACAAGCAATAACTTCTTAGAATTAAATAATTACTATATGTCTTACTATAATTATAACTTATAAGGAAGACTTTATGCTTTTGACAGTGCTCTTAAAATCACTAATTAAAACCTGAATATTATTGAGTAGAATTGTTAACAGATATTTGACTTTAAAGATGACCATACTTAATAACTGAAGCTTATTTAATATTTTACATTGAAGTTGTTGCATAGTTAATTTGATTAATCTGTAAATGAGCTGACTTAATTTAAACTAACAACGAAGACTTAATATGATGAGCAGTTTGTGAACATAAAAGAGTAGATTGATAACATATTGACTATCAATGATATAATCATGATTTATAATAGGAAATTAATTAATTTAATCAAAAACTTAATATATTAAAAGGTATTCTTACTAATCAGACGCAGGTGGACCAACAGCACTCACATAAAATGTAAGTTTCAAAAAAGATATATATAAAGTTTTTTTTTTAGCGGTCCTACCTGGTAGGACCTGGGGTGTCAGCAGACTGAAGCTTCGCAAGGCTACACTTGGAGGGGACAGGGGAGTGACTAGGATGAGGATGAAGATAAGATGACGAGGAAGAAGAAGATGAAACTGCTTTTGATCATGTTTCCATTTTTGATAAGTTTAATAAGTATTAGTATTTAGTTTAATAGATTAATTATAAATTTAAAGTTTTCTTATTATAAATTATAAATGTTATACTCATTTTAAAAATTGTCATCATATTTTAAGTATTTAATAAAACAATTATTAATTTCATGAATATATGATGTAACATTTTTCTAAATATTTTTAGCGATATAACTTAAATATATCATGTATTATTTAATCATTTATTTTGTTTGTTAACTATTAAATATATAAATATATTATTATTATTAGTTATTGGTTTATTATTATTATTCATATAATTAATAAGCATGATGTACTTACTAAGGAAGTCAAAAATGTTACGGATATGAAACTTGACAATTCTCTTAATAATAATTTTTTTAATCAAAACTTTTATTAGTTTAATAAAATAGATAAAATAATTAAAAATTTACTACTTTTTTTAATCTTTTTGAATTATAAAGCAATAATTAATATTTTACGATTTTGTAAGTAAAATTAATAAATAATTCTGTGTTTCAAGAATTAGAAGTTAAGTTATTTTAAAATAAGTTTTGATTAGAAAAATTATTTTATAAATATTAAATTTATTTGATTTTAATCATTAATCATCATCATTTTATAAATAATTTTTATTGTACGTATTATTTACTATTTATTTAAAATAAATTAAAAACTAATGTCATCGGTTTGTAAATCATTTTTATATTATCTTTCTAGTTTATATAAAATTAATTCAAATTTATTCTTTTGACCATAAATTAATTTTATAACAATAAACAAACAACTTAAATAAAATTCTTATTTTCACTATCATTATATTCTAACGATTATCGAAAATTATAGACGAATTGTTTTAAAATAAATCTATAATTAATTTTAATCACAGATGAAGATAGAGTCAAACTTTATTCATAATAAAATATTTTCAATTTAATTAACTTATAAAAGAATGTTGACGAAATTAGATTGATGTTAAATTACTAAGATTAATTGAGAGAAGGGTAAAATAAAGATATCCAAAGCTAAGTTGCTATTGTTGAAATTACTAAGTGAACTAAAGAGTTAAATATTGACACGCAATAATTATCAAATATTCAATTGAAAGATAAGCAAATATTTATGTTTATTTCAACTAATTTAAAATATTTTACAATTTTTAACTTTGTTTTAAATGTAATATTATAATAAAATATTTTAATATATATTAATTTATTGCTTATAATATCAATTAATTAATTGAAATAGAATCAACGATGAGACAACCAGAGAGATTGAACAGATCAGATGATTTAAATAATATTAAAAGGGCTTGACCCTTATATGCTTTAAAGCTTATTGATCGGGGGTCCCCAGAGACCTCAATGTGATCAAATTATTATTATTATTATTATTATTATTTTATTAAAATCAATTGATATAAGTTAAGAGATATCAAAATAATTAAAATTTAATTTTCTTAATACAAATTAATTTATAATTTTAATTATAAAGCAAGAAAAAGTTCGTGAGGAGTAAAAATAGAATTAAATCGAAGAAGTAAAATAACAAAAATCTGAAATGATTTAATCGAATATTTCAAGTATGGTCTAAGTACCTTCTGTAAAAGAATGTTTAAAATTATCTGATATAGATAAGAGGAAGCTATTCGAAGAACTTGTAAAATAAGAAATTAATAAAACTTAACATAGTCTCATCTCATTACATATATCAATTACATATTTTATTAATCAATTTTTAATACCCAACTTGATAAAATTAAAATTGTCTCATAAAGTAAAACAGAAATATCTATTAATATTTATTTGATAAAATTATTTAATAAAATTATTAACTTGCTAATCCAAAACATAAAGAGAGTTTAAAAATGTGAAAATTAAATGATTGCTTTAACTCTGTAAAAGAAATTTAATTCATTTTTTAATTATACCACATTTTATCTAAGAAATAATTAATAAATTTATTATTTAAATTTACAATTATATATTGAATTACAATTATTAATTACTATTTATTTTACTTAAGTTAGTATAAATCATAATAATTTTTTCTATAAAAATTTCAAAAAACATGGATCTAACAAATTTAATAAATTAAAATTAAATATCAAACTATTCTACTAAGTAAATACAGCTATTGTTTCGAGGATCTAAAGATGGATTTAAAGCGTCTAAATTTCATGAATTATGTGATGGCAAGAAACCTACTGTGTCTTTTATACTAAGCGAACATGGTTTAGTATTTGGAGGTTTCACATCTATAAATTAATGATAATTTATTATTTATCATATGATTTGAATATATCATAATTTATGATATTTATGATTTATAATACGAAACTTCAATTTATTAATTATTCTAATAACATTAATACTTAAACTTATTATCAAAATCAAAAATGGAAATCTCTCTGATTTGTGCTATTCTTCCTCGCTCTCTCTGTCACTCTGCTAAGCGCCTGTCTTGTGGCACTTGTGGTCTTACCAGGTATGACCACTATAAAAGAAAAGATATGTTTTTTTTAACTTACATTTTTAATGAGTGCACTATCTCCACCTGCGTTTGATCTTTAAGTATTCGTATTACTATATTAAGTTTTTAAATTACTTATTATAAATCATAATTATTTGTTTAAGATTTAGTATAACAAATTTAACTAAAAAATGAAAAGACTTGTGCAAATTACCTTCAATGATCGAATAATTAATTATAATTGATTTCTTAAATATCTAATTTAATTATTATCATAAATAAATGGGAATCAACAATTAAACAGAGATATTATCAAATTTGCAGAGTTAATTTATCAAATTTAAATATTCTTTTAAAATTAAAATATTCTATTAAAATTAGAAACTGAAATGAAAAACATATCCAAATACTATTTATTTTAAATTCTATAAACTAAAAAGAATTTTGAGCAAAATTAAATAATAAAATTTATTATATATTGATGCATTACTAAATAATCTTTTTTAATATTTATTACAAAAATAATTTAATTTATTGATTATAATATATATACATCTATTCCATGGACCTCTCCTAATTCTTTTAGTAATATTACATCTATTCCATGGACATCACCATCTGATTATAAATGGTGTAGTGACCCCTCTGCATTTGTGTTTAGTTTGAGTAAGAGATCCATCCATAAACAATATTAAAATTAAGATAAAGCAGTTCTACATCATAAGGATTGGATGTGTGGATTTGGATGGGATGATATTGGTATTAGAGATGATTGTGATAAGAATAGTAATAGTGTTAGTAATTTAGGATAAACTTATGAACCACCTAAAGGATATAAGTATAAATCAGATGAAGCTAATTCATATTTAGATGGATAAGAGTACTTCAAAGTATTAGAGATTGAAGTATATTCATTACAATGATTAATATTTGTTCTAACCGAGATACCCCTCCCCACCCCCTCCCCACCCTTAACCGAGATACCCCTCCCCATACCCCCCACCCCACCCCCAACCTATTTTATAATAAAATAATTATAGTAATTTATAAAATCTTTTATAAATGAGAATTTTATAAATTAATCATTATTATTAATTTAAATATAATTAAAATTATTAAGCTTTAATTATAAATAAAAATAATTATTCAATCAATAAAATTTTAAAATTCTCATTTATTAAGGATTTTATAAATTATTATAATTATTCAATCATTAATTTTTAAAATTCTCATTTATAAAGGATTTTATAAATTATTAAATTATTTTTTATTATAAAATAGTTTGGGGGTAGGGAGGGGGGTATGGGGAGGGGTATCTCGGTGTATGGTGGGGAGGGGGGTGGGGAGGGGTATCTCGGTTAGAACAAATATTTATGAAATAAACATTGCAAGGCAGTATATTGACTTAATATTATTTTAAATTAAATGATAATTTCCATGTTTTTTAATTGTAGACTGACAATTATATAATTAATTTAAATGATTTAATTGAACTCTATAAACATTTAACAATATTTTTAATTTTTCTCTTTGTAAATATATTAGGTATTTCTATAACTATAAATAATTATTTAAATATTTAATAACTGATTTCAGACTCATTCGTTAAATAAGTAAATAGAATTTATTTTATGTATGTGAATTAATAGTAATAATATAACAATAGAATTTGTCATTTATAAAAAAAAGAATCATCACATTCAAGAAGTTCATAATAATGCTAATTTACTGCTCTATACATTCTGGTGCAACATACTTATTAATAACTGATTTTTATTTTATATTATTCGCTTTCATTTTAATATAATATAATTAATTTTATTATTTATATTTTAAGTATTTAATATGTTTTTTATAAATATCTAATTAAAGCTTAAAAATATTATAAAACGTCATTGTAAAAATACTTATGGAGGAAATTAATTAATTTAAAAAAGTTGCCAACTTTTTATTAAAATTTCATTTTAGTAGCTAAGAATTAACAATTTAAATGTTTAAAATTATTTGTAAATTAAAATATAAATATTTATGGTATAACCAAACATTATTCCTTTCAACTAAGGTAGAATTTTTTTTATAGTAAGTGAAAATTTATATGAAATACAGATACAGACTTATATAGAGAAATTTGCATTTAAAAACAAGAAGCAATTAAGAATGAAAAGCAGTAAAAAGGGAACCTTTACAGCTATATCTGCAGATTCTTATTATAAAACGATGCCTGATATTTTCCCTATCTTAGTTCAGCTTAGGGTAGCTTAGGTCCGCTTAGATCAGCTTAGGATTTGCATTTATTAATCGCCGCAAAATTTTTTTGCATCAGATCAGCATTCTTAATTTATAGGCCTCTCTAAGCCTTATAATCTCCATTTATGTTAATTCTTAATTATAATAATAATTATTAATTAAACTTTAAAAAGTTTAATTCAAAAGTTAAATAATTTATGGTTAATTAAAATTCTCTAAAGAGATTTCTTTTTAATAAGGTCCATATTTTAATTTTAATAATTTAAAAAATTAAAGACTAATAATAATTATTATAATTAAGAATTAACATAAATGGAGATTATAAGGCTTAGAGAGGCCTATAAATTAAGAATGCTGATCTGATGCAAAAAAATTTTGCGGCGATTAATAAATGCAAATCCCAAGCTGACCTAAGCGGACCTAAGCTACCCTAAGCTGAACTAAGATAGGGAAAATATCTGGCATCGTTTTATAATAAGAATCTGCAGATATAGCTGTAAAGGTTCCCTTTATACTGCTTTTCATTCTTAATTGCTTCTTGTTTTTAAATGCAAATTTCTCTATATAAGTCTGTATCTGTATTTCATATAAATTTTCACTTACTATAAAAAAAATTCTACCTTAGTTGTTGAGGTTGTGAATAATTGATTTAAATTGATAAAAAGTCTTTTTATTAGAAAAATCTAAAATATATTCAAGACTTTACTTTGTTTATTTACTATATGATTGTTTAACTTATGGAACCCCAAGAGTATAATTTTGTGGAATAATCGTGAATTAGTTATAAAATAAAGAAAATAGCAATTAGTATTTCTTCTTTAAGTAATCTCAAATAACTATAAAGAATGAAGATGAAAGCACAAAATGCGGAAATGAGAATGCGCTTTATCTGATACCTAATACTATATTTACTCATGACATGTTGAAGATAAGAGGGCTCAGAAATGGATTTAATCTTAAATGCCAAGAAAGATTACGAATATGGTTAATAAACTAACTCAAGGAAGATATCAGGAGTTTACACTGACTTTTAATCACTGAAATTAATGGTGACGGCAATGCAGATAACTATTACATAGACATTTTAAGTGTTAAAAGTGAAATCAAAATCATCAGTAAAAATATCTCATTTAAAATAAAATTAACTGATCAAAGAATCAGCTTTCTTACATTCTTGAATAATATTTTATCTACTTATCCTCTCCTCCCTAAGATAGACGCTTTCGGGAACAAATACTACACCACTCTAAGATTAATTTGAAGATTTTATATAGTTATCGTTCCTCATGTTCATAACACTTATTATTGTTATTTACTCAATTTCCTAAGATAAATATGCAGGGTCTAACTACATATTGATATGGTATATAACGACACTAATTTTATAAAAGCCTAGGCTTTGGAGGATCGCATAAGTTATTTTATGGCTACTCCAGAGGTTGGACTAGAGTGCTAAAAGGTACAACTACGACTACATCATTGCTTAATCTAATTACGATTTGTAGAAGTGACTTTTTTCTCTACGAATAAGGACAGAAAACCTGATTATGAGTGGATTGAGAGCTTTTATCTTATTTGGAAATTTCTGAGTAGTTCGTCAAGAGAAATCCTTTCCACATCAGAAGATATCAGTATAATGCAATTCGACCATTGAATCTCCAAATTAAATGACTCATCAGCACATTCATGCAAATCTAGGTGGATTTTTTTTTAAGTATTTGAACTTGAAGGATTTAGATGATGAGTAAATTTTTTTGCAAATTATAGAAATCTTATTACATATTTTAAATAATAAATTAATAAATAAAATATATTAAAAGGTAAATAATGTCCATTCTTGCAAAAAGGATTGGTGATACATACCGGGCAATAGATGTACTACTAGATTTAAAAGGGCTATCGAAATATCTTAGTTCCTCGCAATATGTATCAGTTTGAGTCGAAAACTCGCCTGCAAAATCTTCTTAAATATTAATTTACATTTAGTAAAAAGATATTTAGTTGCAATTAAATAGTAATAATTTCAATAGAATACTAATTAATTAGATAAATAAATTATATAGTTAATAAATTAAAACTATGTAGCTACTGTAATGTACTCAAGCATTGTGTAATTGTTATGGGTCTAACTAATGCGAAGTTAAAAAACGTCAGCAAAATAAATTTGTCAAATTAGGAAAGATGCAATGACTACCTATCAAGCTGGAATTTCAGAGTCAAAACTTCAGAGAAATAAAGATTAGAAGTGGTCATTGCAAAGCTTGCAGTGAACGTTGAATTGGTAAAATTTTTTAGTATTCAGACAATTATTAGAATTAATAAACTGAAACTTAATGGTATAAACTAAAATATTAATTATTAATTAGATGATTTATTTTTTTTGATTTTTCATATTGTAAGGCAATCGAGAAAAGTTGCCGAGAATTCCTCGATTGCCTAACATATTTTAAACAACTTAATCTATCTTTTTTCTTATACTGTTATTAATCATTTATTTATTAATTTATTTTTTATAGTATTAATAGATAGTAATTAGTGAATAAATCTTAGGCAATATATCACAAAAGTATTTCTATATATATATATATATATAAGTTTAGGAAAAGTTATTCCCTTATAATTTCAAATATTACATTGTTAAATATTTTTAAAATCTAATGTCTAAGCTGTTATTAATCAAAATTTAATAATGTGGTATAATGTATTTTAAAAAAGTTCACACTTTTTAAACAGATTTAAGTTAATTTATTAATATTTGAAAATAAAATATTTATGAATTAGCTCTGGATTATTTTCATATATAAAACTTACTCAATTTGTTTTATTAAATTTAAATTTAGTAATAGTCAAAGTGCAAGTTGTAAAAAGTATAAATTATATTTCTTAAATAATTTGTCTTAAACAAGTAAAGATTAAGAATGAGGTTTATTTTTAAGTTATCTAATCATGAATAACTTATTTCAAAATAATTTATTAATACATTTGCCTATTTTTTTGCAATCCTTACCAATGAATCCCACTCTTATTATACGGATCTCCTACAAGAATTGATTTAGCCTTAAACCAGAACTAAGACCTGCCAGACATCACCTAATATATGTCCTATGAAATTGACAACTGAATCTCTTCTTATAATACTGCAGAATATTACATTACTATTTTTACTACCATTTTAACTCATCTAGCACGCATTTAATCTCTTAAACCAATTAAAGACTGAATTTCTAATACTTAATTGTTTTATAAATAAGCATATTTCTAATTATTTTCATTTTCTTTCAACTTTTGGGGTATTACTTTTCTGTTTTCTAATACAACTGTCAACTTGCTTTTAGTTATCTTAATATGCATTCATTTCTAAAAACGAATCATGTAATTTTCCAATATATTGTCATTAATTTATCTTTAATTAATTTCAAAATAATCTCACAGTAAATAAACAAAACTAAACTCTTAAAGTTTTTATTAAGATAGATATTCACGATCAAGTTATTTCTTTGAACTGGAAAACCTAAATAAATTCTATTAAAATAAAAAACTTTACCTATTTTAGTAGATATCAAATTGAAATCTCTTAAAATGAATACAAGTATTTTTTTAATATAATAGAATGTGTCAAACTAGGACATAAAAATAAATGGATCCATTATTGATTTAATAATGTAAACTTACTAAAAATATAAATTTTTTAGTCTATATAGAGTATCTGGGCATTTCATGTCCATTTTAAATGAAATCTATGAAAATTTTAAATTATTTGTTAAATATAATGTAAAATATTTATATCCAATCAATTTATTTAATATTGATTAAGTTAAAATTTATAAAATTATATTTCATAAAAATATATTTGCTACTTAATATTTAAAATAAATATTATATTTTACAGCTCGATTTTTTATTAATTTTTAAATATTTTTTGTTTAAGAAAATAATTTACACATTAATTATTTTTTTATGCATTTATTATTAGGTTACTAGATTAAACTCTCAAAAATTAGATAGTATCTATATTAATTGTAAATTTTATATAATTATTATATCAGGAACATCACTTTCTATTTTTAATTAGTTTCTCCATTATATTATCAAACATTGCTTATCAAAAAAGTTTAACTTTGCAATATTTAATTTTAACATTCATGTATTTAAATAAGAAGAATATAACATACATTAACTTAAGGATTTTCAATTGTAGCATCATTTAATTTTATTGATTTGTCGAAATAAATTAAAAGTTAGCATAAGAATCCAATTTAATATTAATATTGGACAATTATCCTTAATATATTTAATAATAAACTTATTAAGATGTCAGAGCTTTGCTGTGAGTGCAAAAACCCTTTTGATTTGAAAATTATTAAATTATTTTAAAAATTTAAATTAGAAGGCCTATCCTTCTAGAATTAAATTTATTTATTAATTTTTAAGAATGTGGCTGCACATACTGTTTGGATTGTGTTCATAAACAAATAAAAGATATCCCAAGCAGAGAGATTCTTTGCCCTTTACCCCTACATGGAATCAGTACTAAAATAGAATCTTTAATTTTTTTTATTTTATACTATGCCAGATAATTTAGCTGAAAAAGAAAACAAAAGCATCTTAACAAGTTTGCTTTCCTTTGACGATTTAACTGTCTTCTGTGATGACCATAGTAAACATAAAGCTACTTTATACTGCACACTCTGCTCTATACCTGTTTGTCCGCGTTGTATAAATAGTACTAATTCATTAATTTATTTAATTACACACAAACACCATAGCCTTATTGATCTTAAAAAGTCAAAATTCTAGACTTTTGCATCTAATGTTAAAAATAATTAATTTATTAATGTTCATAGATTGTTTGAAGACTACTCTAGTGAGAACAAAATAATCTAAATATTTTAAAACATTAAGTCACAATTAGAATTGCAGAGCATAAATAAATCCACGCTTAAAGCATCAGAATTAAAAATGCTGCTTAGTAAGTTAAAAAGAGTACTTTAATCAATTATATATTACTTGGCAATATTATAAGTGAGGAAGAGTGCCAACAAATAAAATATTAAAATTTAAATAGACTTGGCATATTGTTTGAATGGTGCTTAAAATATCACACATGATATATATAGCACTCGTGGATCTAAAATATATATATTATTGTAGGAATACATTTGATTTGGGAAATTATAAAATAAATTAAATTAAAATAATAAAAATTCGTGGCAGTTAAAATTGTCTTAACCTAGACAATATGTTTGAAAGAGAATTCAAAATTAGCTGGACTTTACTATTGGCGGCCCCCCTCTATCGCATTCCTGAAGCGAGATAACTTGACTTTAATTTTGGGTGATTTATTAAGTTGAATTTGTTGCCAAAATTAATGTCAAGTTATCTCGCTTCAGGAATGCGATAGAGGGGGACCGCCAATAGTAAAGTCCAGCTAATTTTGAATTCTCTTTCAAACATATTGTCTAGGTTAAGACAATTTTAACTGCCACGAATTTTTATTATTTTAATTTAATTTATTTTATAATTTCCCAAATCAAATGTATTCCTACAATAATAAATAAAATTTAAAGAAAAATTAAATCTTTTATAAGCATGCAATTTAATGATATCCAGTATATGATAAAGGAGTCACAGACTCAATTAAGAAATGAATTTAATTTGACTCTCAGCACTTTAATTAATAAATTATTTAAAATTGATAAAATAAATATAGAGAAATAATTTATAGATGATTCAAATACTTTTCAAGATAGATAGGATTAAGCTTTTGTGGAATATTTTATGTATTTTATTTATTTGAATTGAAGAGAAACATAGAAAGTGACTTAATTAAATATATTTTTATAAAATATATAAAAATGACGTATCAGATAGAATTAAGGCTTTTGATTAAATAAACTGAAAGACTACTTCTCCAGATTAAATTAGACCCAAATCTAAATTAAAAATGTAAACTTTATCGAAATCTATTGATTCAATTAAGATTAATTAAGAAATTTATACCCAAAAAATTAAAAAACTAAAGCAAATCATAATTTTTAATATAAATGCAGAAAAAGATTAATTTAAATTAGAATATATAAATATAAATTTAATTAAATTGATAAAATAATCTTCTATTTTTAATTTTATATTTAGCATTAAAATTTTCTGTTAATAAAATAATTTTTAATGATAGTTTCAACCATTCATTATGATTATTTATGGAATAGTATATATTGAAAAAAAATTATAAAAAAGGGTATATTAAATAAAGATTTGATCTGTGAATAACTAATTTTTAAGATTTGCAAAGAAATTGGAAAAATTAGTTTAATTCTTGTTTTGAATATAAAATTGTGCATCCTTAATATATATTTTTTTAATTTATTAAATAAAAAGCATAGTGATGGTTAATAACTTATAAAGATTTCAAATAAGTTAAACGCTATAGATAATAAATATTATTTAATATTATAAATAATATTATCTAATTTCAATTTATTAGAGATCATCAAGAAAAAGGAAGTGTTGAAGTTTGTTGAACTAAACTGATTTCATTAAATAAAAAATCTATAATTACAAGTTAAATCTATATTTTTGAATATTTTTATCTAATTAAAGTGAGTTCAATCAATTTTAAATTCACAGAATAATCAAAATGTATTAAATAAAGAAAAAATGTCTATCTACGAATAAATAAACAGTACTATTGATATTATTTAAATACATCATGATGTCCTTTTATTTATAGTAGCCATTTTAGTCTTTTATAAGTTAATTGAATTTATGGATATGATTTAGATTGATCTGACTTAAGATAATATCAAATTCAATATATAAATTTTCTTAATAAATATTATATTAACAATAACATTGAGTAAGAACTGAATTAAAACAAATCAACTCAATAAGCATTTAAAAATAGAGAAATCAATTTAGAGAAGGAATTCGAATCTGTTTAAAATACTAATAAAACAAATCTAAATATTATCCAATCTTAGATTGATAAAAATAACTCATTATAATCTGTTATATTTTGATGAGCTTAATCTAGGAATACAATACTTTAAAAAATAGATTAAATAAAATTTTATAATAAAAATAGTTGGCTATTTTTTTAAATTTAAACTTGAAGAATAACTTAGATACTCCTAAATAAACAATAGAAATTGCATAAATAATTGATTAAAAACTTTCACCAATATCTATTTAAACAAAGGCATTTAATCTATTAATTTATAATAATTTCTATTGAAAGATATATCATAAGATATTGAAGAAGAAAATTCAAATATTAAAACTTCCATTATTGAAAAAAATTCATAAATCAAGAACCCATAAGTACAAGAAAATCAATTTATGAATTTAAATAATAAAATAATGACTATTTTAAGACAATTAAATTTGCTTAAATTAAAGTAATTTTAAAGATATCAATTTTCAAATTATAGAAAAATGAAATAAGAGATTAAAGCATAAATTTATTAAAATTAAATCAAAACTGAAAATTCAGAACATTTATATTAATTCAGTTTTATTTCTATTTACAAAAATCAAATTGGAGTATTGACTTATATTTCCTAAAATATCTAGAATTATTTTTAAATATAAATATTAAATCTAGTGATTAAACTTTATATTAAGTATTATTTCTTAGTAGAGCATAAATATAATCACTTTAAAATATAACAAATTAAAAAATTTAATTAATTATAGATTTTAATATTGTATTATGAGAAAATAAAAATTATAAATTATTAAATCATAAGATAAGTATCTAAAATTGTATTTTATCAAATAATATTATATTTAATATCAATCCTGATAATAATTAATTTATTTTATTAAATAAAATCTATTTATGAAACAAGCATAAATATCTGATATGATTTAAAATAATATCTCAAGTACAGTATAAGTACCTTCTGTAGAAGAATGCATGAAATTGTCTGATTAAGATAAGAAGAAATTATTCAGAGTTCTTGTAGATTATGAAATTGACAAAACAGAACACAGTCTAATCTCATTACAGATATCAATTAAATTATTTATTAAATTAATATGCAATATCTATTTAAGTATATTTTAATAATTATTATTGTATTTAATTTTTTTTTAAATAACTCAAAGTTTTTGAAATGAATTATTTGGACATTTTTTATTACATCATTTAGTTATTAAAAAATGAACATTTAGATTTATCTTAATAACTGTAAAATCAATCAATAGATAAATTATTTATTTGATCTTTTCTGCTTGAATTTAAATTAAAATTGATTTTAAAACAAATATTAAAAGAAATATCTAATTACTATTAGAAATAATTTAAGCTTTTGTATAGAGGATCTAGAGATTAATTTACTGATTAATAATTCCATAAATTATGTGATGAAAAAGGAACAACTGTGACATTTATACTAAGTGAATATGGTTAAGTATTTGGCGGATATGCATCTATAAAAATATAAATTAATTTATATAAGTCAGTATAATTCAAATAATAGAAATCGAGTCAAGCTTAATAATTCATTAATTACTTGAACCACGCAATTAAAAATTTAAACAAACCGATAATTTTAATATATTTAATTAGCAATTTTAAACCAATTAATAATTAAAATATTAAAGTTCAATAAATAAATGATAGTTCTTATTTAATTGTCTTCATTAGTATTAAAAACCCCAAAACACTTATTGAGATTTATAAGTTGTTTGATTTGGAGGGAATTTTTTAGGGGTTGGTGATATTAATAGGTTTTAATGTGAATTATATAGTAAATATATTTAATTTAATCACTAAAAATGCACTTTTAGATCATAAAGGAGAGATCTGAAGTTTTTCTTACTTAACCACAACTCTATTTGCACTATTTGATATGTCTGATCTTCTTGAGTTTGGTTTTATTATTAGTGACCCTGCCATTTGTTTAATTGATTGAGACACTCTTGTTTAGTCAATAAATTGCTTAATTCGTTGTTTAGCAACCTTTTTGTATCTTGTAGAGAACTAATAATTGTGAGTTATAACGCACACAATTAGAAAAAAATTGTAAATTGGGCCAGTTATAGAAATCTAAATATTCAAATTAATCAAACCGTGATTTATAAAATTTATTATTCATTGTTATAATTAATATTAAGAATTTTAAATAAATAAGTCACTTAATGGCTTTAAATTGTTGATACATAAGAATATATAATTAGGTTTTCATTGGCATAAAGATGCAATTTTCGTTATTTCTTCCTTTAGCTTTTTGTTTGATTCACTCATTTATATCTATTTATCATTATTTTTAACATTTTTTAAAACTTATTTATATTTATAATATTTAATGGGAGCTATCGTGAAAAAGTCGAACGAGATAGCTCGCCATTTATTTTTATATTAATTATTAATCATCAGTAATTAAAGTTTAAAAAATTTCTTCTTTATATTTATATAAATCAAGAATAAGCATGATTCTTATCAAGCATAATTAGTTAAGTTTGATTATTTTCTTTTAATAAGAGAGTAAAAATCATAAGGTTCATTTATTAAGCTTAATAAATAGACTTTCAAATTATAGAAATATACTTCTATTTTATACTATATATAATTTCTATAATTACTATTTAGAAATAGTCAATTAAAATTCGTTCTTTTAAATAATATTAGTTTTTATTGGACTTATTCAAATTTACTCTAAAAGGTAATTTGAATTCATAAAATATTATTAAAATTTAAAAGTCTATTTATTAAGCTTAATAAATGAACCTTATGATTTTTACTCTCTTATTAAAAGAAAATAATCAAACTTAACTAATTATGCTTGATAAGAATCATGCTTATTCTTGATTTATATAAATATAAAGAAGAAATTTTTTAAACTTTAATTACTGATGATTAATAATTAATATAAAAATAAATGGCGAGCTATCTCGTTCGACTTTTTCACGATAGCTCCCATTAAATATTATAAATATAAATAAGTTTTAAAAAATGTTAAAAATAATGATAAATAGATATAAATGAGTGAATCAAACAAAAAGCTAAAGGAAGAAATAACGAAAATTGCATCTTTATGCCAATGAAAACCTAATTATATATTCTTATGTATCAACAATTTAAAGCCATTAAGTGACTTATTTATTTAAAATTCTTAATATTAATTATAACAATGAATAATAAATTTTATAAATCACGGTTTGATTAATTTGAATATTTAGATTTCTATAACTGGCCCAATTTACAATTTTTTTCTAAATTATTATTGTTGTTTAAGCCAAACATCCCACTAACAATCTCCATCTCCCCAGTCTTCTCTTTTTGGATAATAGCCTAGAGTTCCCATAACACTTCCATTCTTAAGTCTCTGTAAAAATCAAATATCGCTACTATTGTAGATTAAAATTTCAACATTTTATTCTCAAGATTGAAATCCCTGTGGAAAAACCAAACATATGAATCTCTTTGATACCTTATATAGTTAAGTTGCAATTAATGCAAGCTATTTGTGATTTCTTTAATCAGTTATTAAATTTCTGAAGGTCATTTCAAGAGCGGAAGTCTGAAAGCAACTTGATGTTTGGCAAGAAGTGTTGTATTTTGCTTTTTTAAGAATTGGCACTCTTTAAACTCTTCTTGAGTTAGTACTTGATAATCATTTGTAATCTCCATTTAATATTTATCATCACTTAAGAGATAGTTAAAAATAATACATCTTCCTATACATATGAATTTTCATTCTATATGATTAATCATTAAACTAAACATTAATTAATTAATAAAAATAAATATAATGTGTTTTAAATATTTCTAGCTTAAGGATGGAGATGCTGGAGGCTTCTCTCTCCACTTTTATAATTCTAGTAAACTTGGTAAATATGGTTAAGCCATCTAACTATTTGACTATTTTTATATGAATAGAACTCAACTTTGCCCAATTGCATTTCAATGTGTTGTGTAGTGTTTGAAGGCAGTTTTATCTTCCTATCTTTATCTTAAGCTATTTAGAAAAAAGCAACTATTAATCTCAAATGGAGCTGATTTTAGCAAGTAAGTAACAGATAGGTCTGCACATAGTAGAAAAGTAAAATTAAATAATTCATACTAGTAATATTATGCGGAATATTTGAGCCTTGGCAACGAATGCGAGACAGAAATATGATGAATTTATATGGAAAGTTAGGGATAAAGCCAAAAACATGCAAAAATAAGTTTATAAATGCTATAAAAATTATACTAAATCTCTTTTTTATCTAGATTTACAGCATAATTTACAATCTAGAGTATTGTTTAATGACTAATAGTATACTTTTATTAAACAAAAAATTTTTAATTTTTATTAGATTCATGAGGATGGAGGTCGGTCTGAGTTTACATAATATTCTCATGAATTTCAGTATTAAATATATGCACCCAACTCTGGAATCTATCCTTACATCAGAAATCTTTAAAGTATTCTTTAATGATATTAAAGTTTTCCTAATTAAGTTTTAGATGGACAAAGAAGGTATTGACATCGCAGACATGAAAGAATTTCCTTATAAATTTTGCTTAATTGTGATGATTTGACTTATTCCAAGAAAGATGGTAAGAGTTATTGACTTATCTAATATTAGTGGAACTATTGTTGCCAGCTTATCACAATTCAAACATCAAATTCCTAAAGAATTATTTGAGTTTTTAGTTTTAAAATTGCTAATGGTGCCTGAATTAAGGGTTCTAAATTCTCCTAGTGAATCGTGCTTACCAATAGAAAATGTTTATACTTCAAATTCAGGAATACAATGAGCCTTATAGATTCAAGAATTATAAGAGGACATTCAGTGAAGCAAAGGAAGGAGATGTGACATCAAGCAAAAGGTTGCACCTGAGAGGCATAACTTGAAAGGCTTTGTCAAGAATTAAAAGACGAAGGTGATGATGGGCATGCTATGGGAGAACCTTAAGTTGAGTTTGAGAAATTAGTTTTATTAAAGAGAGTGTTATTATGTACATGCGAGTTATTTTTATTAAACTAAAGATTACACATTATTCATTTATATCAATAACTTTCTTGTCAATCAGAACCACAAAACCCCATAATAAGGTATATAAGTGCTTTTATTTGTAGGGAGTTAGGAGTTGGGGTTTTAATTATATTCGAAACTAAAATACAAGCTTTTGGGGTCTTATTATGATGAAGTGTATATAGATTCAGTGTTTGAACTGCAGTGTGGATGTGATATATTCAGAGAATGAGTCAAACCAGCACTGAACTATTAGTTAATTTCATTGCTCTTAAAGCGAAGTCCATCAACTGTTCGATCCCACTATTATAGCAGTATAAATAAAGCAATAATAGCAAAAATCTGGTAATCAAAGTTTCTAAAGAAGCATATTGACTATATTATTAATGAAAAAATTTTGAAGTATTGGGCTTCCTTCTCTCTTGACCAACGAGCTAATAAGTTTCATTACCAATTATCTGAGTAGAAGATCTCTGCTTATTCAATAGTCAACATCTATAAGCGAAATTCTATCTCTTATAAAGAAGGGTATGAATCGCTTTTAGAGAGTGATTGATTTTTATCTGCCATTTTACAAAAATAACCTAAATTATACTTATATGTAAAGGCAGAGAGCTTGCTAGAATAATATAAGGTTTATGCATGATGACAAAGCTGTGTTTACCTTCAACACTTTCATCTAGAAATCTTGGTATAAACGACATTATAATATAGATGTATATGACTAGAAAGTCAACGTTTAAACAATGGCAATTCTTGGAGGTATTAGCGAGGATAATGTTTTATAAACCTATGTTATTCATCCTCACTCAATTAATACATAGCAGTATATTGAGTTCTTAAAGCAGCTGAGAGTGAAGTACCCTGAATAAGAGATTATATTGCTTGTTGATAAAATTTCTGTCCATAAGACAAATAAAACAAGGAAGAGTTATCAAAAAACTTAGAATAACAACAGTGTTCAACGTACCTTACAGTCCATAGTTTAATGGAATTGAATTCTGTTGGGGTGTACTAAAAGGTCATTACAAGAATCTGTTGCTATACCATTTGAAGCATTTCCTAACTATTGATATAGAAGACATTATTAAAAGTTTAGCGAAGAGAGAAGATAATTAGTTGGCTTATAAGAATGCTTAAGAAGGGAAAGTAATATATATAAATAAGATTTTTAGTTAAGTTCATGAATTTATAAATAACATTTGAAATTCTTTCGTAAAAGCTGGCTTCTCTTTCTTTTCTTCCTCTTAAGGCTTAAATGGGCTTAGAATATTTCTCTTGCTGCCATCTCCAGCATCGATGATTATTGACTCTGGAGGCTAAATATTTGAATAAAGTCTTTTGCTAACTTCATACTTTGTCTGCGACTTTCGCTCTCCTGTGAAGCTTGCTCTATTCCTTCATCAAGAAGATGGCAGTACCAGATTTTTCTAAAGAGTTAAGCTACAAATCTTACTTGAAATATAAGGGTGCTTCTGCAGCTCTGATAGCCAGCTCTCACTTATCTATATCCATTGTTTGTCCTTATCTTCTGAAGAGATGCTGTTCTTTTTCTTATGAGATTCTTGAAAAATTTCTCTCAAGTAATTACCTTTAATTATTGCAAGTATGCCAAAGAAATAGTTCTTTCAGGCAGGTACTGAGAAACCTCTTGGTCATTCATTGCATCGATATATAAATCATTCACTGAAATTTTAAGATAGGTTGAAATTTCAACAAAATTCACATCTAAAATTTTGAATACTTTCTTCTCTTCGCAGAGTATCGCTCTTAGAAATGATATTTTAGTACTTTCCTTTCCATCATTGGCAGGAACAAACAAACTAAATAATCAAGTAAGTTATATAAGTTCATTACCTTACTGCATCAGGTCGCGATGCAAATCCTCTTTGCTTCTAAATTTTATTTCTAGCAATATTTCATGCATCATTCATTTAATCGAATTTTTTTACAGATCTAAGAAATGATATTAAAATTATTGATTTCTATTATATAACTCTGTAAAATTTACTATTAATAATGGGCATCCTATTGGATGTCAACCTCTAAGAAGGATATGGAGAAGGTTATGAGAATGTTTTAAAATTTTAGAGATTGATATCAATTTTTATTGTTATAGTTACATATATTTCAATTTAAATTGGTACGTACTTAATTAGGAGCAGCTCTTAAAATGCTAGTACTAAATTAGAAGCACCTCCTAAATTGGTGCGTGCAATAATTAATTTATTATTGAGAGCTAAAATGGTAAATTTCTCACCCAGATTTAGGGCTGGATCGTTTTCTTAGTGCTCATATTTCTCCATTAATACTCAATAAACTTTCCTAGAGCTCTCATATAAGCTTTCAGTTATAGAGGCAGTTTTATAATTTTATACATTAGCGCTAACATTTTAAGAAAAACAACAGCACTTCCATCAAACTAAATGAGACTTTCCTTTGGCAGCAATAAAAAGTGTGATAGCTGTGAGAGGAACTCACTTAAAGAACAACCAGAGCAATCACTTGAAGTCTCTGTCATTAAAATTGAAATTAATAACAGAAAATAAATGGCAAACAAGTGTGTCGGAGACAGAGACGAGGAGATAGTTAAAAAGGAAGCTTCAATGTAAGCAGAGTAAGTTGATGTATAATTTTGTGAGAAGTGTGAAAGAGACTCCACTCATAAATCTAGCTGGTACAAGCATATGAAGGTCCATAAGGAAGCTAAGCCTACTGTATACTTAAAGCATGATAGAGTTGATGGAAGTTGAGTGGCATAAGCAGTTCTCGGGGGGGGGCAACGTTTGAACAAGTAAATTAAATTCATATTTCTATATCATTAAAAGCTCAATAAATACATGAAAAAGGCCAAATAAGGTTCATATAAACATGAAAACAGAATTAAAAAAAGGTATAAAAAACTACATCACGTCCAAATGATCAAGTTTGTTTATAAAAAAATAAAATAAAATTTCGATTTTTTTATTAATTTTTTGTAAAAAATATATTGTAATTTCTTCTTAAATTTTGATTTAACTAAGTGTTATACAAGCTATATCCAAACAAGTAACACATTTAATGTAGGAGAGGAGATATGTTATAATATTTGTTTAGCATACTTATATTAATTTATATATATAGGTTACATGTAGGGATATAGCTTGTATAACATTTACTTAAATCAAAATTTAAGAATAAATTACAAAATATTAATTCTAGAGGACTCTTATGACAAGAAAGTTATCAAGGATCATCAGTATGCTTATAAGGTATATCATTTCAACTATCTCCTTAGCGATGATAAATATTAAATAGAGTTTTCTAATGAGTATGAAGTACTCACTCAGGCTAAGTTTAAAAACTTAGTGCTGTTCTCCTAGGCAAAGATCATATAGCTTTCAGACAGTCACTCTTTGAATTGACACTCAGAGATTTCCTAATCAAGGATATCATAGATAGCTTGCATAAAAAGCAACCTAAGCTATACTAGGTATAAAAAAGCTTCATAAGTTAAGCTTTGTTCATGGGATCTCAATCAAGAGAATAAATTGTTGAAATTTTACTCTACAAAAGTAACGATAATTGATTCAACAGAGTGGAAGTATCAAGTCTTGGAAGTGTTATGGGAACTAGGCTATTATCCAAAAAGAGAAGACTGGAGAGATGGTGACTTTCAATGGGATGTGTGGGGTATGGCAGCAATAATAATAGAGTGCGATATGCCGCGCAATGAATACTACTCTACAATGTGCAGGAAGGTTGCTAAACAAATAATAAAGCAATTTAATGACAAAATAATAGCATCCCAATCAATGAAACAAATGGCAGAGTCAATAATCATTAAACCAAACTCAAGATCAGATATATCAATAGAGCAGATAGAGTAGTGGTTAAGTAAGATAAACTTCAGACCTCTCTCACATGATCAAAAAGTGCATTTTGAGTGATTAAATTAAACACTTTTACGACAAATTTCACTTTAAAACTTATTAATAACCCCAACCCATAACCAATTCCTACAAATTAAAGCACTTAAAAATCTCATTAAGGGGTTTTGGGGTTTTGACTCTTCAAAGATTTCTAAAAGGCAGACGAGATGATTATAGATGCAGGAGCTGACACTATATAAAGAAACATTCGGCCCAACCAAGCCTTAAGAGAAGTCAAATCCATTTACGGGAAAATTAAATATATAAACTTATTTATTCATTTAAATCTAGTACTTAGTTATAAACACAAAATCTCCCTTCTCTTGCGCATAATTTAGCCTTATCATCGCTGACTCTCTTAGCAGCACTCTTAATAAAATCGACTCTATCTATCTTCAAATCGTGCATCAAGTGAGAGAGTAGAAGTTTCGGCTATGGGATCAAACACGCCCCCCCCATAATGTATATTTTTCTTTTTCTAGTATGATATAGTTTTTAACGCTGAGTAATAGTAGCTAATAAACTACTAGTGTGCGAGAAATAGTTTTCGAGATATGGCCCCATATAAGTTCACATTTTATATATAAAATTATAGTAAAAATTATAAAAATATTTCCAACTTTTCATAAAAATCTAATTTTTACTTAAAATATCAATTTAGAGGATTAAATGAAAATTTAAAGAATTTATTAAATTTATCAAAATAATATTATAATAAATTTATTTTACATTCTTCTAATGAAAATAAATTTATTATAATATTATTTTGATAAATTTAATAAATTCTTTAAATTTTCATTTAATCCTCTAAATTGATATTTTAAGTAAAAATTAGATTTTTATGAAAAGTTGGAAATATTTTTATAATTTTTACTATAATTTTATATATAAAATGTGAACTTATATGGGGCCATATCTCGAAAACTATTTCTCGCACACTAGTAGTTTATTAGCTACTATTACTCAGCGTTAAAAACTATATCATACTAGAAAAAGAAAAATATACATTATGGGGGGGGCGTGTTTGATCCCATAGCCGAAGTTTCTTGTAGTGGCCTTTCAATAACCCCAGAATAATTCAATTTCATTGAGCTGAGGCCTATAAGAAACATTTAATGCAGGTGTTATGTTTATCTTTTGGTATTCCCTCCTTGAGTCTTTAGTTTTATGAACTGATAAATTATCACAAACAGGATGATCTCTTGGTCAGGATACTTATTTCTGAGTTTTTAAGAACTTAATATATTATTCAGTCTTAATAGAGCAAGGGTGGATAACATAAGTCTCTCACCCACTATCTTCGCTGATTCCACCAAGAATTGCATGACTTTATACCTTGACATTTTTATCATAAACTTCTATGTTTTTTGTACCTCTTTACCAAAACCTCGATATAAACGTATTTGATAAGTATTCTGCCTCATCAGCGTGTATTAATTTTATATTATGCTCTTTAAACCTCTGCATTTAATTTAATATAAAATAAAAAATATTCTTATAAAATGGAACATTAAGTCAATCACTTTCTTAATGCGATTGACTGTTTTGTAAGATATTCAGTTCTTTTATAAATGTTCTCTACCGATTAAGCAGAAGATGTGAACCTCAGGAAGTTGGCGATGAAAAATCACAGCTCTCTAGGCCTGAGAAAAATAAGCCTAGTATTAAGAGTTTTTTTTATCATTTATGAGATAATCGAAATGATGTTGCTAAAATTTTAAATGTCTCTAGGGATTAGAAGAAAGGTTCAATCTTTTTAATTCAAGGCTGACAAGCAATGAGACTTAACAGTAGCTCGAAATTTATAAAGAAGCTTGCTATAGATAAGTATTATAAAATAGGTTTGCGTTATTCACTATAATCATCGCACCATAATGCATCTTAAACAATAAATCTTTATACACACAGTCATAAACTGACCCCAAACCTCGCATATACTCACTAAGTTACTAATATTTAAACATTAAACCCCTAAATAAACCCTAAAAAAGAATGCACTAATAGTCTACTTTTATCAATAAAAAATTCAATCAAACTACTGTAGGAGTTTTGAATGTAAACTATTTAATGATAGAACAAATTAATTTTAAATATTAAAATATTATTACATCTGTTTCATGGACATCACCTGATATTCTTAAATGGTATAGTAACTCATCTGCATTTGTATTTAGTTTAAGTAAGAGATCTATTCATAAGTAATATTAAAAATAAGAATGTGCAGTTTATCATAATAAGGATATGATGTGCTCATTTGGATGGGGTGATATTGCTATTAAAGATGCTTGCAATAAAAATAGTTATAGTTGGAGTGATTTAGGATAGGTATATGAATCACCTAATGGATATAAGTAAGGATCAGATGAAGCTAGATTATATTTAGCTGGGTAATATAAATTCAAAGTATTAGAGATTGAAGTATATATATTGGAATGACTACTATTCATTAAATAAACTAATTTAAAGTAGTAACATCTAATTAATTCTAGTTTAAATCAAAATTAATATAAATATAAACTAAATATATGGAATTATTTATTTGAGAGAAAAAGTATATTTATAAATAATATTCAAGTAATAATTATATTATTAATTAACTATTGAAGATAAATATTATTTGATTTCTATTAAGTTTGTAAAATCATAGTTATTTTTCTTTAAGAGTATCAGCTATGGCCGCTTATAGTAAAATACTTAATATATTTTATAGTTTTATAAGAGATAAATTTAATAGATTTCTCTACTAAATTTAAAGTAAGTGCTATTGAATATTAGAAAAAAATGTAGAATAGTGAAAAATATTATTAATTCTTGTTCTTAATATGTATACTACTTTTCAATAAAGCAACTATTTATACAAGGAGTTAATATTCAGAAGAATGTATAATATTATTGTTAGCAGTAATACTATTTTTTAACAAATGTTTTAGCTAATCCTATTAATAAAGCGCTAAAATGATTATTATTCTCCATTATTTTCTATGCTATAATTATCTTCAAATTGATGTGCTAATATAATATATCATGTTTTGATTTTTAAATATTTAGTTATATTACCAAAATAAATTATACTAGGATTTTTATTTTAATAAATTAATAAATGTTTAAAACTAATTATGTAATTAAAAATAAAAATCTTATTATATAACAAAAAGAATGAATCTAATCAATTCAAATATTAATCTAATGTAAATTAATTATTTGTAAATATTAATTTATGTTCTATAAATTCTTATAATAAATATTATCTTGAAAAGTATAATTGCTTACCGTATAATTGTTTATTTAAAAAGGTTAAAGATTAAATGAATTCTAATTCTTTTAATTACAAGAATCATCGATTCTATTCTAATCACCAAAATTATATTTCTTTTTTTCTTTCATAAAAATTAAAATTTAGATAAAAATCAAATTTAAATAATATGTTTAGTTAATCATTGTTGATGTTCCTCTGTAAACTATGTATGTGTATTTTTTATTTATAATTAATATTAATAAATTTATAATATTGATATTAAACAAATATATTAATTTTGATTATTCAAATCGTTATTAAATTGATATTTTTATTATTATTTAGATTTATTTAGTATACAATAAGATATAAAAAGAGCTAACTAGCTTTCTTCAGTTATTTAGAATTTAAATATAATCAAAATAATAACTTTAATATGACCATTACTTATTATAAGAAGTTTAAGAATTTAAATAAATATCAAAGTCAAAATTCATTGAATTTCAAGATTAATTATAGCTTATTATTATATAAAATAATTTTGATTATAGATACCTGTTAATTACTAGATTTAAGTCTTAATTTAAATAAAAATAAATGAAATTAATTACAAAGATTATTAAAATTCATTTAAATTAAATTTAATAAATTAATTATACTAATTATATATAATTTACTGTTCAATAATCTTTGATAAAAGATTATTGTTTAAATAATATAAATAGATTATTTAATATATTTTTAAAAAAATTATTTATAATTAATATAAATCATTTGAGGGGGGGAAGTTTCCTGACTCAAACATTTAAATTGATTATTTATTTTTATTTTACATTAAAAATATAAATCACAACTTAAATTTCTATACCACAATATTTAAAAAAAAAAAAATTTTAAAATACAATTTTCAAGGTTTAAAATTGTCTATTGTCTCATTAAACATTAAAATACATTAAACTAATTGTTTTAGCTAATGATTAATGCTATTTTTATTAAAAATAATTTACAATTTATCTAAATAAGAAAGTTAAATAATTCTCGGTTTTGTGGGGTTGGTCCGTGAATTGTTAACAAAATTTACTCAAACATTATATTATTTTAATATATACTATGTTATTTTATAAGAATTCACAATTTTTAATTATTTACTCATTCTTTGGTGATTCTTAGTAATTTTACCAAAATAAAATCATTAATCTTGTAGTTAATCAATTTTAAATGTATAATATAATTACAATAGTTACAGCCTGACACAGTTTTGCTGCAGCTGCTGTTGTAGCTTATAATATTTTTTTGAGCTTAGTGTTAAAAATATGATATTTTTAAAGCCTCTAATATAGAGTACTTAAAATTTATGTTTTCGAGAGTAATTCTTTAAAACAGTGTCTCTCGAGGTTTTTAATTAATTAACCAGTAAAAATTCGATATAGTCAAAAATCTCAATATTTCAATATCTTAAAATAAATAGAGCTTTTTCTGTTTTATTTTTAATAATCTTTAAGGATATATGAATAAGTTTTTATAAATTGTTTTTAGTACCCTATTAAGATTCCTTAACTTAATTATGTGGTATAATATGAGATAAAAACTAAAAAAAGAATAATGTTCTATTTCTTTTCAGAATTATAATAATTCCTTTTAGATATAGATATATTGATTAGGAAATTTTCAAAAATTATGAAAAAATGGTTGATAATATTTTTCGATATTAAAATCCTCGAGAGACACTGTTTTTAAAGTGTGACTCTCAACAAATACAATAATATAGAGTTTAGTTTGAATTGTTGAAAATTTAAATATATTTTTAATTAATTATTAATATTTAAAAAATGGAGGATTTTAGAGGAAAAAGTCCTATTTCCTCGTTCAGCATCTAAAAAAAATTTAATGGGATGCAACTATCATAAATACATATATAATTTTATTAATTATTGATTATTATTTATTATATTTTCAGTTTTCTATTTGTGTAATGATTTGAACAATAATGATAAATTATTAATTACTAATAATGATCCCTAAATTTTTCACTTTATTATCTTCTTTGCATTATCAGTTACCCCATTTAACTTCTACAATTTCATTACAATATAACTCATTTAATGCTTTAAATCTTATATAAATTAAGATCTTGTATGTTCTGATTGTGAAAATTACATCATATTCTGATTATTTTGTTTTATTATAATATAAACAATTATATGATTTGACCACTATTAATCTGAAAGAATTTAGAATAATTTCAAATGAACATGAAACTTTACACTAACTCATATTTTTGTCAATACTAAACTATATTTGTGTCTTTAATCAACGAGATTAGCAAAATTTCCAAGCAAGAATTCGAAACAAGTTTAACACTTACACATATTGTTTATATTGAACTCTATAAACTTAATATAGTTGTGATTATTTTTAATAATTATTACAAATTATTATTAAAAATAAGCCATATCAATAGCATAAAGATACCTCACAGATTAGAATATATGCAAAGGCAAATTTCAAACAGTAATAGTTAGTAAAAAAGTTATTGAACTTTACTCTCTTAAATTATATTAATGTTTATGTGTTATTTTTTGAAAGATTTTATTTAAAAATTAGCTATATAATATAAAAATACTGATAAATACTTAATACACAAAAAATCATTGGTTTATATAAATATATTGAGTATACAAAAATATAGATATATTATAATTGAACTATAGATTTTAAAAATAAAGAAGAAATTTAATTATTTACTAAAATCACTGAGTCTTGTTTTAACTTATAAATAATTCAATCAAGACTTTTGATTGTAAGTTTGAATATTTTTAATATATTTACTGTATTTGTTTTTAAATTGTTAGCAATAAAATTTTACATATAATTAAAATTTATATTTATTTTTATTTTCCAATTGATTTTATTAGCCTTAGTTATTATTGATAAAATAGATAAAAATAGGAAATTAGAGAAATACAAATAAATCAATTATATATAAGTAATCTTAACTGCGACTAAATACAAGAGGCATTAATCATATTTTTGATTCAGAGTACTGGCCGTTATGTTAATAAGTGTCTATTACAGGTTAGTGTTACTATGATTTGCGGAAAAAGGACAATTTATACATTAGGCAGAGGAAATCATAAAATCTCCTGTGTATTATTGAGGATTTGGCGGATTTGACACATTTGGCAGGAGATTTTGAGAGAAATCAGTTTGATAAATTTAATTGATTAATGTTATTTATAAAAGATTAAAATATATTTAAAAGTTGGCGCATTTGGCACCAATCAAATTGAAAAGATTAAAAAGTGATAAGAGATGATTAAGTGTGATTAATATCAAGTTTTAATTACTAAAAGTCGCTTTTATCTAAATAATTATATTAATGTATATTAAAATACCGAAAGGCTAAAATGGGCAAGCAAATCTCTAAGATAGGTCACAAGCACGCAAAGAAGATCAATTTGAAGTTCCTGGTCTACTGCAAGCTCCCGATAGTGAACAATGTTACTGTGCTCAACGGCTCCAGAAATACCTTAGGGCTACGGGTGCAAGGTAGAATGTAAGGTGAGCATTCTAGGTTGCGAGGTCATTAACTCAAAGTGCTGCTTCAACTGTATTGTGCTAGTTTGCATTCCACTCATCAAGAGATATCTCAAGTACATAACTAAGAAGTATATTAAGTGACAAGATCTTGCCAGTATCGCAGACATGTTGCCGCCCAGAACAATCAATATGAACTCAGATACTTCAACATCGAAAGTGATGAGACAACAGAATAAAAATCTTTTTATCAGTTTTTATTTTCGCATAATATTCTAACTTTCTATCTCTCTACTCTCATAACCATATATTATATTTGCACACTATATTCTCTCATAACTACTAATTAAAACTTAACAATAATCACTCTCAATAATTCTGATTCAAGCATATACTATGGCAGTAAATGGTAGGTGCCAAATTTGCCAAACCTGCCAAAAGTAACATTTTAAACTAAGTATATTAACTTAAATTTATTATCTTCATTAATTAATAATTAGCTTAATAAAACATCAGATCTTTTGAATGAACTACTGTCAAATCTGCCAAATCATGAAAATCTGCCAATTCCGCCAAATCGCCCTATAATACACGGAGATCCCTTAATTTCTTCTGCCAAATGTGGCACATGGAATCTTCGGGAAAGTTAGAAGCACAAAACCGGTAATCTTTGTAGCCTGGACACTTATCAACATAAACTTAACTCACACGAATCAAATTTGATCTATAAGACTTTCTTATTAGTAGCAGTTAGATTACTATATATTTAAACTCTTTATTTTATTTTCACAGTTTCCAAATCAATTGTATTTTAGCAATAATACTCAAAATATTTTCTTTGTTTAAAATTATATATCAGCAGAAAATCATGATATTATAAAAAAAATTGTGAAATAACATATAAAGTAAACATACATTAGTACATAAATTAATGTATTTTATGAAAAGTTACTATGATTTGAGTTGCTATATATTCCTTGTAAAAGTCATTTGAAAAATTAAGTAATGAGTTACAACATATGACTTTGAAATTTTAATAATTTTTAGTTAATAAAACAAAAATTAGAAAAATATTTTAGCTGCCCCTCTGGGGGTTATTACCCCTATTTATCATTTTTTTATTTTATCAAATAAAATCAAAAATTTCTTTAAATTTATCAATTCTTTAATTTATAAATTTTTCGTATTTAAAAATTTAATATTTAATTTTAACATCTAAATTTTATCAATACTCATTTAAATTTTAATTAAATCAATTTGTAATTTACTTAATTTAAAATATAATTGGGAAGAAATGAATTGAAAAAAAATGAAAATTAATAACACTACTTTATAAAAGATGAATAAAAAACTTGATTTTAATTAAGAAATAAAAAATTTTCAAATAATTTTTGATTTAAATTTCGCTTTCATATAACATGAATTATTTAAAGGAATAAATTATATTCTAAGATAACAATGTATAATTAAATATTAATAATTATTAGACGATATTTATTGAGATAGAGTGATATTGCTAAATAAATCAATAATTAACAAATTATTATAACTAGCTCGATTTGAATTATTTTTTATTAAAATCTAGTATTATAATAACAAATAATAAATAAGAACTTTCAATTAATAGATTATAAATGTAATGAAAAGAGTTATCATTATTATTAATTAAAAATTTGTTAGAAAAAAAGAATTTAAATTTTTCTATATCTATATCGATTCAATTTTTCATGAGTAAAATATTTGAATAATGACAGATTTAAATTGGGAAAATAAGTTAGATTTTTTCAATTTTTTAACACGTGAATATAAGATAAATTAACTGTTTTAAGTAATATAATTTAAGCAAAAGTAAATTTAGTTATAATACTATTTTTATAATAGCCATTTAGGAGTTTTTATAGAATATCATATTAAGCAATAGTTACATAAATAAATAATGATATTGCTCAAATTATTATTGATTGAAATATCCAATTTAATAATATTACATCTATAGAATAAATATAAGATTTTACCCATAAAACATTAAAACAGTTAATAATAAAGTTTATTTTCATTTGATATATTTAAAATAGTGATAGATTCTGTATTTTAATATTAAGGAATTAAGATTAATTTAATGAATTAAAGACATCAGGAAACTGAGTTTTATAAGAAAACCAATCTACAAACATTAGAAAAATATATTTTAAATGATTTTATATAAAAAATATTTTTATTTATTCTCACTTAATCTCACTTCTTAATTAATTTTACAATTTTTTCTAATTATAAATATATTATTACTTTAATGATGATGATTTGAAAAGCTTAATAAACTATAATTTATAGAGATTAATATTATTATTGACCAATCAAATAAATTAATAAATTATTATCGATCAATATTTACGTTCAGCGTCTTTAATTTATTTATTATCATTATGTCGTAACCTAAATATATAAAAGATTCTATTATTTTATTCCCATCTAGTAAAAAAATCTACTAATTCCCTTTAAAATGAAAAAGTGCAGTGAATAGATTATAATATCGTTGTTTGAATTAATCATAATGTTTTTTATATTGTGAAAATGTAGTTCTTGATTCATATCTTAACTTATTTAGCAAAATCACAGATCACTATAATATTTAACTTCACTTGTATGACTCCATTAATCATGTTAATTTTTATAAATTTAATAACTAATTCAGTCTAAAATCCAACTAAATTAAACTTTTTGCTATATTATTAATATTGTGAATGATTTTAGTGTTCAAATATTAGTTCAAGTCTAGCATTAGTTTTCATCATTTTATTTTAGAAATCAAAATAAGTAAAGTATTACGATGAGTTAAAACAAATTAAATATCTGCTACTTCAAGCCTACATAAACTAAACATATATCATAGTAAAAGACGTTTGAGTGGGATGTAATTGAATGATATATTACCGAAAAAAATAATCAAACACAAATTTCTTAATTTCTCAAATGTAGATCATCTGTAGGATTTTTAATTAAAATTTCTTTTTCTTTTTTATTAAATAAATTATTAATAATTTTTGAAGTTACTAAGTGAATAAATAACTGACCTTCAACTAATAATATTTATCTCATTATCCCAATAGAACACGATTAAGAATTAATAAGATTTCTCAATTAATAAGTTGAGGATCCACTTTAATTACTATTGAAGTTATTTATTTAATTTGGGGAAAATAAATTCTTTATATTCATAATTATTTAAGTATATAAATTTCCTTAGATTTTTGCTGTAAAATGCTTGTATATTCAATAGATAGCATTTTAAATTTAGAGATTCTTGCTTATAATAATATAAGAAAAAAATTAATATTCTAATGACTCTAGATAAATGATTTGGCTTAACTAATGATCTTAAATTATTGGCTCACATTTATAATTAATTAAATTGATAAGTATAAAAAAATTATGGATAAAATAAACTTTATTTAAATACTAATTAAATAATAATAAGGCAGAGATTTATCACATAATTAATATTAAACTAAATATGATGGCCCAAACATAATGTAACGAGTGCTTGCTATAGTTTAACTTGAAAATAATTATTATTTTTTAAAAAATTGAATACAAGAAGGCCCATCCTACTCTAAGAATTTTAATTTAATTTTAAGAATGTGGTTGCACATACTGCCTAGGATGTATTGCTTCTCATCTTAAAGATAATCCTACAAGAGAGGTCTAATGTCCTGAACACAAGACTGTCAGTACTTTATAAAAATATTAAATTATTTATAAACTATGCCTTTAGATTTGGATTAAAGATTGAACAAAAACATTATATCAAGACTTCAATCATTTGACAATTTAACCATTATTTGTGTTGACCATGCCGGACATAAAGCAACTTAATATTGTATTTTATAACCCAGAAACCCCTTATCCTACCAACCCTAAACGGAGATCCCCTTCCACCTATAGAATACCTTTGATATGATTTTTTTTAAATAGTGAAAAAAACTCAATCATAAATTTTCTTGGATAAAATATAAAAATTATTTTTTCAATTCACTAAATCCGTAATGCTTTTGTTGCCACAAGTTCATATGAGAATAGATCTTATACTTTAATTTTAAAAGATTTTCTATTTAAACATAATTATTATTATTATACATAAATTTTCTTTTTATAAATATAAATTTTTTATATTAACTTTTGTATTCTTAATTAAAAAAGCAGAATTTATAATTAAGAAAGATTTCTAAGATAATTATAATAAAGTTTTATAGTTTTTTAAAATATGAAGAATAAAGTTGATTTAAGATAGTTATATTTAAAAATAGTATTTATGCATAAAAATTGAAAATTATGTTTATAAAGAAATTTTTTTAAAATTTGAAAATAAGTTTTACCTTATAAAATTTTGATTAAACAAAAGGCCAACTGATTTAGTGATTAAAAAAATAACTTATACAATATTACATAAGAGTGTCATGATTGAGATAGATTCATCATATGAAAAAAAATTCATATAAATAAGGTATTTTATAGGGTGGGGAGGGGTATCTCGTTTATTACAATTGTACAATCAAAACCTAATAAATTTATTCAAGTTTTAGGATATTTAATTTTTATTTTTATTTCATGTTAATTTAGAAAATATGATATGATCCAAATACAAAATAAGTCTAACAATTAAAAACTTTTCTTTAATATTATATAGATTTAAAGATATATTTTTATGCATAATTTTACATTTTCTACCTAAACCTGATTTAATTTTATTTGTGAATGAAAAATTAAGTTTATTTTTATGAAATTTAATAAAATACTAAAACAAGAATCAATAAGTCAATTAACTATAAAATTAATAAAATAAAGACAAATATTTATTCTTAATTTTCAAAGTTTTATCATATTAAACTCTTAAAAAATTTTGATAAAAAACTTCATATAAAAATTTATTACAAATCATGAAATTACATTTTTTGGCTTATTTTAGAAGAAAATAATCAAAATAAATAAAACATTTTTAATTGACTTAAAAACTATCGAACCACTTGATTATTTATTAAATTTTAGAATAAATAAGTTATTTTTATCATAAGAAACAAAAGTTACTATGAAAGTAAAAATATCTTTAAAAAATTAAGCCAACTCTATACAAAATAGGAATCTGGAATAAAATAATAAATTAGAGGTAGAGACTATACAGATTTGACTGAACAATTATTATTTAAACTAAAGTAAAATAAAAAACTGCTACCTTAACAAAATTTGTCTGATATAAGTTTCATTTATAAATAGAAAAGTGAATAATGATTTTATTTTTAAAGAGGATGTATGAATTTGAAAAATATGAAGTATTTTATTGGGATATGGAATAAATTTCTTTTCTATCAATTAAGAGATATTATAATTAAGACTAAATAGAATTAATGAGAATAAATAATCTTGGTAAAATTAAACTATTTGATGGTATTTTAATAGACAGAAATAAAAATTAAAAATATAAAAAGCATATACTTAGATTGATAGAACTAATTCAATTTTATCATTTTATATTTGTTCAACTCTCATTCCTCCATTAAAATCTTTTAATAAATTTATAGTAACCAAAAAATATACCATTTAATAAAAAATTTTGAAGTTTAAATGTGTCAAATACCAACATGTCCTCGCTGCAGCACTTATCTATAAATTACTTAAAATATTTACTCATAGCTAACATCATAAAATTGACCTGAAAAAGGAATAGTTTTAAACTTTCTCCACTTATGTAAATATTTTTAAATATAAATAAAGAATGATAATGTACAAAGATTACTTTATGAGTACTCAGCAAAACACATTTTGATTTAATATTTTATTAACATTAGGACCTAACTTGATCTCTAAAGCAACAACAGATCTGAGATAGATTCTTCAAAATTCAAAATGCTCCTAGATAGAGTAAAAGGAGCACTTTAAATAATTTATAATACTAAATTTATTTTATACTTGGAAATATGGTAAGCAAAGAAGAGCGGTAAAAAATTTTTAATTTATTTTTAAATTGACTTGGCATTTATAGAAAATAATGGATGAATGATAATATTAAATTAAAATTGAAACATTAGAGATACACTAATGAAGATGTGACTCACAAGAAGTTAAGTCAAACAAAAGGTTACCTAAAAATAACTTTTTACTAAAGTACCTTTTAGTAGGTTTTTAGTGAACAAGATAGGCATTCAACGGTGAAAGATTAAGATAGAAAATGAACATTAGATGATAATTGAAATTGCGTTATTTAGATTTTTATTTCTTGCACATTTTCTTAAAACTATCTATATTCCATTTTATTTATCATAATTCTACTTGAATGATTCTCAGTAAGACCAACAGTAATTCCACTTGAATAATACCGAGAGCAACCAACAGTTTAAATAAATTTCGAATAAATCAAATTTATTTTAACCCATACGTGTCTGAAGAAGTGAAGGCTCAAAGTAACGATTTAAGACATGGAGCCTTTCAGCAATTGATAACTGAATCACTTTCTCAAATGAGAAATGATTTAAAATATACTATTGATGCTTTTATAAAAATTAATTCAATTATATTATAAATAATTTAATAAAATTCTTGTTTTAAACTATATATAAATACTTTCAAAGATAAAAATGATAAAGCTATTGGGGAATATTTTTTTATTTCTAATTTATTTTGAATTGAAGAGTTGCATTTACTCTGACTAAAAATAAGAATTAATAATTAATCAAATAATTTTTTTTATCAATAAATATGACTTCACAGATAAATTTAAGGCTTTTGATGAACTCAGTTAAAAAGTTAAGTCGAACGATTAACTGATATTGAAATCTGATTTGTAAATTTAAGAACTAAATTCATCTATTGAACAAATTAAGATCAATTAAGATAAAAACAATTCAGAAATCTAAAATTAGCTTAAGCAATAATATTAAATTTTAATACTTCTTTTTCACTCTTCTAGTTTAAATGTTTGAAAATAAATAAAATATAGAAAATATTAAAGCAAAAATTATAAGTTTTAAGCTTTAAATAAACTTAAGTAAATGAATTTTTCAAAATTAAAATTAGAATACTTTATTTCCATTTCATATTTTATTCAGTCAATTAAATCCTTTTTTTTCTTTTTATGCAAGTATTAATTTATTAATAAAGATTGAAGTAAACTGAAGATTTCTTGACAATGAATGAAGCTCTTCAAAGCAAGGTTAAATCATCAATATAAAAGAAAATCACAAGATTATAATAATTATTTTTATTTTTAAGTGCTAAAGAGCTAATTGATAGCAACGTGAATTGCCTTGAAAGCTTGATAAACTCCACCAAGCAAGAGCAAAACATTTAGATTGAAATGTCAAAAAAAGAACTCACTGACACTCTTGAATAGTTTTTAATTTTATTTTTTCATTTGTTCAAGGTCTAGACAACCAACAACTTATTTAATTAAAATATATAATTAAAATTATTGTATAAATATAAAGATATAATATTGTTTTAGATAAGCAGAAATTTGTAATAGATTTAACTTAATTAAATTTAAATTTACTACCTTATAAATGTATGAAGTATTTAAAGCTCTTTAATATTTTTCAATTAATAATTACAACTTGGAAGAAAAACTTGAAGCTTTTGACAATGCTCTTAAAACCACTAATTAAAATCTTCAAAATTTAGAGTAAAATAGTTAATAGTTAGTTGACTTTAAAGATGATCACGCTAATTAACTCATGCTTTTTATAATTTTATATTATAGCTACTACATAGATAACTTGTTCAATCGTTAAATGAACTATCTGAATTAAAACGTGATACTAATACTCAGTTTAATAAGCACAATGAAGTTTTTGAAGATATTAGAATTAAATAAAATTAAACTTTATTTAATGTAGATGTAAAAGTGCAAATTGATAACCTACCAGCTCTGAATGATATCTGTTCTAACCTAAAAACCACTCCCCACCAACCACCATAAAATTTGACCCTCTCCCCATACCCCCACCCTGAATTTTATTCATACAGTGAATTTAACTCAGTCATGAAATTATTGGCTATATCATACAAGTTAATTATATATTTTATTCACTTTATCCGCTTTATTGAAACAAAATCATACAAAGAATAGAACTTAAACTTTAATTTTAAAAGAAGTTCTTTATAAACATGATATTGACTATTATTAATAAAATTTAGTTTTGAAAATTTGAATATCTTAAATCAATTTTATTCGTTATAATTCGCAAACAGGCATATGATTTTGTAAATAAATTATTTATAATTGCATAAGTTCTAATTATTAAAATAAAATAAATAATTTTTTTAAAAATAATGACGAATTTAGCTGATTTCAGATATTTAAATTAAAAATAAATGAAATTATGCATAATATTCAAAAATATTTTTAATTAGAAATTCTTTTTATATTTGAATTTAAATTATATTCTTAAAGGATCATGTGCCAAAAAGGTCGAAGCCTAATGTGGATTAAGAAATTTACTTGCATTGTATAACCAAGAAAGTCATGATCTAAGTACTAAAAATCAAATAAGCAAGGTATATTATAAAGTGTAGAGGGGATAGAGATGGGTATCTCGGTTTAAGGTTGTGTGGGGTGGGGTGTCTCGGTTGGAATAGATATTAAATACCTAAAATTTATATCTTTCTTTCTTTTAAATGTAATTTTTATAAAATACAGACTATTCATTTTAAATATCTTAATATTAATAAAATACAACAGAATAGAAAATATTAAAATTAAGAATAAAAATTTTAATTCTAATTTTACTTACCTGAAAATACGAGGAAGAAAATATAAAAGAAAGCCGGATTAGTCTAAAAAAATGGAGGAAATATTTTTTTATAATAAGTTAAAGCTACATTAAGTTTATGAAGATCTACTTAATTGATGTTAAAAATTTTCAGAAGCTGGCCCTAAATGAGTCATGTAGAAAAAAATTAAGAAAAATTATTGAAGAAATTTAATAAAAATAAAAAATAAAATTCCGTCTCCCATCTTAATGATGTGTCACTATCTAGTGTAAAAATCAAAGGTTAGTAATAATTATAAACTTCATTTTTATAATATTAGAGAATCAAATTGAATTTAAATCTCTTTACTTGAATTCTCTATATCACTAATCACTAATTGATTTTTTTACTTGTAAGAATAAATGCTATTTAAAAAGTAATTCTAACCATATCTATATTATTAAATTAAAATATACACAAGAGCACAAACTATGTAAATTATGCAATAAAATATAAATTTAAATAGAGTATATCGCTGTAAAAATAAACTTGAAAAGATTCATTGAATTGAAATTATATGTGCAAAATCTTTCTATTCGTAAAGGCATTTTATAGATGAGTATAATTTTATAGATTCCAAAATAATCTAAACACTTAAATTATAAAATATTTAGTAACTTAAGTTACGAATTTTTATGTCAAGTTATAAAAAATACAAAAGGATTTGTGTAATTAGAGCAATAAAAATAGAAATTCTTCGTTTTAAAAAAAATTGCTAAATGACTTATATAAAATTACATCATATCTTCAAAGAATTCATTGCATTAAATTAAGACTTGCAAACGCATTTGGTTGTCCGAAGGAGATGCAGTTTGAATATCCTAAGATATTTGAAGTAAGTCTCTTTTAAAGCAATAACTAATGCCATAGTAAAGCATCTCAGATTATTTCATGAAATAATATATCGCTCAGAATATTGCAAATGATTTATACCCAATAATAATATTATTATAAAGATTTGAAAGATATTAAACCCTTTTATTGATTGTGTCAGGGTTACTATAAATAAAAAAGAGCAAATATAATGGTGATGCAGTTTTCAAGAAAATCAAGATCAAATTTAGATTATAGCTCCACTAGTAAATCAACAAACCATTTATTATTGCATAAATAGTTGAATAATATTACATTTATATAAATAAGTTATTAGATAAATCTGAGGTACTGTACTTAATAGTTATATAAAAGAAGATTTTAAATTAACCGTGTGAGGCCTAATCATTAAGCTAAAACTTGCAAAAACATAATAGTAATAAAATTATAAATTAAATTTTTATTTGAGAAGAGATAATCCTTAGGTCAATATATATTTTGAAGAAGAGTAATAACTTGATGGTGAATACTATTTTGATTATAAAGGATATGTGTGTAGCTAATTTTTTGCCCTTTTCAAATTTGATATAAAATTATCACCAATAACGATCTACCATGGAACAGATTATAATCACAACATTTGCTTCGTGATAAATCTTTTGAGACAACGAACTTTACTCGAGTATCTAGTCTCTGTGTTCAGTCATGATGATAGGAAGCAAAAAATCTATCAAGAATTTTGGGGAACCAAATAAACTCTTGAATAATTTTGTGTAAAACATTTAAATCAGAAGCCTTAGAAGAACAATATTATAAATCTAAAAATAGTTAAGCTAGATCCATATAGATCTTTAACTAGGACAAGCTGGTAGGTTCTACTACTACTGTCACAGAAAAAAACTAACTTGAAGCAACTGTTGATAATAGATTATTTCGAGAGGCAGTGTATCATATTGACCCTCTATGAGTATATCAAATTTGGCAATTTATAATTCCTATTCAGCTCAGTAGAGCTCTTAAAATATTCTTCAGAGATTTCATAAGAAGAATGGGTTGGAGCAAAACGTTTAAATTATTTTAATAAATATTTGGTAAGAATAAGAAATAACAGCAAAATATGTGATAAATGACAGATAAAGAAGATGCTTGTAAATGATTATTATTTTTTATGAGTTATAAATCATTTGCAAAGTACAGTCCTTTTTAAAGAGAGGCCTTTCAGGAATGTAACATAATTTTTTGTCTTCTAAAACTCCTATAATCATAAAAACAATAATTACACCTAATTTTGTATGCCATTTATTTATTTAAAGAACAAAGAAAATAAAAGTATAAATTTGAAATAAACTAAAAAGAATGGAAATAATTATAAATAAGTTTTACTCATATTAACTGTATTTTTTAATATTTATGTTTAAATATTTCATATAATCTGATTATTTTCTTGATATTAGGATTATTAATTGATAAAAAGGAGTCTAAAAGTTAATTAACTGTAGGATAAAAGTATTTATAATTATATCATAATCTTCTATCAAGAAAATCTGCTAGTTCCAAAGTCCTATGATCATGTTAAGGATTTGTTCATAAATGATTTTTAATTATTTTCTAATTAATATAATTAAAGCAATTTTAGATATATTCGAATTTTTTTATATTTCCTTTTCTAATGCATTTTTATCAATATTAAGCAATTGATAAAAGAATCACAGTCTTAGTTGAGAGATGAACTTAAAAATACTTTTGATGCTTTTGAAACTGACTAAAGATAAGTTAACGATTCAATTATTATTTATTAACTAAATGCTTACATTTATGAATAAATTCATTTTAAATTTATTTTAATTATATTTATTAAATACTATACCAAAGTTTTATTAATTTAAAATTAGTATAAAAATTACTTTGTATATTATATTTATAATAGAATTGGTCAAGCGAATGCTGATGTTAAAATTGAGAAATTTTATTTTATTTAAATTATTTGAATAAACTATAGAGAGATATTTAAACTAACTTAAAAAATTATTTATTAATTTTAACTTATCTCCAAGATTTGATGCTATTGAAAGTACTATTGAAACTAAAAATTTGAGACTTACGAACTTGGAGTAACAAGTACAAAACTTAAGCGATGACTATTCTAATTAACTAGAGCATTATAAATAGCAATATAGTTATTAGGGGTAAAGTTCCCTGGCAATTAAGTAGTTTATTGTTCATAAAATTTAATATATTTTCTATTTTAAATTAATAAAGCCATAGAAGAACATTTTATATTTTGGTTGCCTAATTTGAAAAAATTAAGGTAAAGCAGTCGATTACTAAAATAACTGCATATTGTGATAGAAAAGATATTTAGTAAAAATGTTCAGTTTAACCTTTAAATCAAATGCAGTTATAAAAGAAAAGTAATGTATAAAGAGACAGAGATTTAAAACTTTATCATACATAGGCTAATACATACCTTTAAAATTATGTATGTCAAAAACCACCAAAATTTGATATTTTTTGTTAACTAAGAATATCTAACGAAAAAAGAATATAAAAAAGTCAACTTGCCCTAAAAATTATCTTAAATCTTTTTGGCGTGAAACTTTCCTCTCCAATTATTATTTTTTAAGCTTTTGAAGACATAAATTATTGAAACTAACAAGGAATTTACTTTCTTTAAGCATACTTTAAAATAAGAAATTGATAAATTTGATGATAAGTTTGTGAATTAAAATTATTAAATTATTTAAAAATTATTTAAATTTGTGGAATTCAAAGAAAAAATAGATAACGATTAAGCTTTACTCGATAAATAATATTTAAAATCCATTAATTGATAAGTTACATATTTTTTTTCAAGTAGATTTTTCATTTTTCTTATTAGGATATTTATCATGTAAAATATTTAATTCAAAAAACCTTTTGATATTTATGAATAACAATAATTAATATTACTATAGAGAAAATAAATAATTTACTTTAATAAAATGGAAGTGTATATATATATTCTTATTTGAACTATTTTCGAGGCGTTTTGGCTAATACTTTGTTAGATTTATTGTTTTTTCTTGCCTCGAGTATTATCTTCTATCCTGTTTTCTTTTAAACCTTTAAAGTTACAATAAACACCATTTATGAATTATTTCTTTAGATTTTATATTAATCATAACTTTTCGTTTAAATTTGATATATTTATCCAATAATCAAATTTAAACCATATTTGTTTTAAACAAGTAAATTATAATTGCTATTTTAATCTTGGTTAATTATATAACACAAAAAATATTTATAACTTTTAGTTATATTTTATGAATAAAAGTGAATATAATACTCTTAGAGGTAATTTACCTATTATGGAAATAATTTATTCTTTTTAATAAGGATATTTATTGAAGTTGAACATCAATTACAACTGAAAAGTTCTTTGACATGATTAAATTTAATTAATTATGCTTAGTTATATGCAAGACACTATTTTCTAATGATAACATTTAAATAAATCATTATAGCATTTTTTATAAATAGGATTATACATAATTAATTTAAGACAAATATTGGTGACATTAATTTATTTAAAAAAAAAAAAAATAATTTCTGCCATAATAGAATATATCATTCTAAAATATTCATAATTCTATAATATTTCTTAACTAAAAATATAAATATTGAATGAATTATTCTAGCAGGAAGCTTGTAAGGGATTGGAAACCTATCTATTTATGACCAGGTCTCCTTCTTTTTTGGGGGAGATTAATTACAACTTCTTTTTGTTGAACAAGAAATTACAATACCACCACAATCAAAACCCCTTAATGAGTTTTATATGTGTTTAATTTGATGATTAAGGTTTCGTTTTGTTTGATTTCATTTTGTATTTAAGATTCAATGTTATTTATAATATTCATGGTGGAAATTTTTATTCTTTTATTATTTATCATCTATACATCAATATAAATGTTATGTAAAAATAAATCAACTCAGAAAATTTAAATGAAATTGCATTGTTTGTTTGCTTTACTTTTTCAATTAAACTATCTAAATTTTATGAAAACTACAATTTATAGTTCCTTGAGACTTAATTTTTTTATATGACTCGGTACCATTATAGTTTAAATAATTTAGTACATGGTACCAATTCAGTTTTAAACCAAATTGAAACTTTTCCATTAAGCCTCATTATATTAAAATTATGTACTTAGTAAGTTTTGGTACCATAAATTGGTATCAATTAAGTTTAAGTTAATTTAGTACCAGTACTATTTAAATTTAAACAAATTTAGTAATAATTTAATCGAATTTAAATAATTAAAATGGAAATACATCTCTGAAATTTGTTACAGTTTTCGCTATCTTTCTATATTTCTTTTTGCACAAAATTTTAAGGTTAATAATAATTTATGATACTTCTGGAACAAAAACAAAACATGATTGTGTCTAAAAATCAACTTTAAACCTCTCATTTTAAGCTTATTTTTTATTTTAATTTTGCTAATGTTTCCATACCTTTTTGTATTAAATGAGAATACGTTAATATAAATCGCAAGGTAAAAGAAGCAAAGGTGTTAATTGAATTTGATAATAATTTATAATGAAGATTTCAAAAATACTTATCATAAATGCCAATTTTTTGTAATAATGCATTCAAAACCCCAAAACCCCTTAGTGAGGTTTATAAGTGCTTTGATTTGTAGGGTATAGTTGGGGTCTTATTGGGGTTAGTAGAGAAATTAGGCCAATTTGCAAAATGAGAAATAGAAATTAGCGAAATTTAGGGTCTATTTATGATGAGTAATATTTAGATTTACTGGTTAAGCTTAGGTATGGTACAAGGATTAATATAGACTAAGCCAAACCTGTACTAAATTATGCAGCAATAGCAAAGTTATTACGCAAGAGTGCCTCAACTGTTAGGTATCACTGCTTGCTAGCTGTTTGGCATTTTAATTCTGGTTGTTGAATGCATCCTGCAAGAAAATAAAAGTTATCCCAGGCTCATATTGACTTCCTCTGCGACTCGAAGACTTTGAAGTATTGGGCACACTTTCCATTAGACTAGCGAGCTGTGATGTTTCATCGCAAGTTTCCTGACATGTGTATCTCTCCTTAGACTATAGTCAATATTTATAGAAGAAATGGTATTACTTTCAAGACTGTAAACAGAGTGAAAAGAGTGATTGATTTTACAGTGCCATTTTATAGTAATAATTTAAACTATATATATGATTAAATGCAGAGAGATATTACTAATAATATCAAGTTCATACACGCTGATGAAGCTGTGATTACCTTCAACACCTTTATTAATAAGTCTTGGTATAAGAAGTATGATAATATAGAAGTCTATGATTAAAAAGTGAAGGTAGTCACCCAATGCAATTTTAGCTGGTATAAGTGAAGATTCAGGCCTAGAGAGTTATGTTATTCACACTCGCTCTATTAAGCGAGAGTAGGATATAGAGTTCCTACATAAGCTCAAAGAGAAGTATAGTAACCAAGAGAACATCCTGTTTGTTGATAACCTCTCAGTTCATAAGACTAAGGAGTCTAAGAAAGCTTATGAAGAGCTAAACATAACTCCTGTATACAACGTTCC
>ARYC01002337.1:0-64650 GCA_000711775.1 Oxytricha trifallax
CAAATAATATCTCGATAAAAATATAATAAATGGAGGTCTCAGAGAACTTGCATACTCAACTATTATGAAGCCAAGCTAAGAGAATTAGCAAACAATAGAAACAATCAAACATCAACTTAGAAAGATAAAATTTAGAAAACTGCCACATGACTCTAAGCTTACGTTTGTGTGAAATATTTTAAAAACTCGCTTGTTATACTCACTTAAAATACTAATATTTAAACATTAAACCCCTATGTAAACCCTATTAAAACCCTAATAAAGTATGCGCTAATAGTCTACTTTTATCAATCAAAAACTCAATCAAACTACTGAAAGGGTTTTGGGGTTTTGATTCTCAAAGATACTAAGAGAGAATAGACTATTTGACTTGGGAAGCCACTAACAAATAGAAATAATAACAAATATGATATGGCTAAACTAAAGAATAAGACAACTAGAAACCCATGAGTATTATCAGCCAATTAAAAAGCTTTTTAAAGTAGCGTATGTCAAAAAGAAAGATGGACAGTTTGATGTGACAAAATTAGAGACAAATTGATAAAGGATTCGAATATTTAAAATGTGATAGAATTAACTAGTAATAATGAAGTAAAATCAGAGAATTTTCTGATTTTACAGAGTAATACTTTTGGAAATTCATCACTGTTCGTTTCATATTCGTATTTTTAATTTACCTTTAAGTATTTTACTCTCTCTTAAATTTCCAAGAACACCAAAGAAAAAGTTCTTTTCTGGAAACTCGTTCGAGAGTTGTTTCTTGGTAGGAAGAAAAACAAATAACTCTTCATCTTTCATCGCATAATATTAAAGATTAGTAACTGAAATCTCTGGGCATTTTGGTATTTTTATATTCTTAATTTCATTGTTTTTAAAGGCTTTCTTCTCATCACGAGAATAGCTTTTAAGAAAGAAATTTTGGTACCTTCCATCGTTGGAAGGAATAATTCCCCTATATTATATTAATAAGTATATGCTGCATGCTTACCATGTTGAGTAAGGTATGGATAGAGATCTTCCTTGCTTCTAAATCTTGAGATCATTTCTTAAGCTTCAATTCTCTTCATTGCAGTACTTATAGATCCCATTCTTGTTACTTCTCTTGTTATTAAATTTCAAATTTTAATATATAAAGTTCTTGATCCTATTGTTTAGAATTTCAGTATTAAATATGAATATCTTATAGGAGGTCAACTTGGTAAAGATAAGTGGATAAAGCTGGAAGAAGCTGTAACTAACTTCAAAGATAGAGCTCTATTTTTATTAATTTAGTCCCATTAAATTTGTGCTAATTTCGTTTTAATTTAATTGGCACCAATACAAACCCGTTTTTATATTTAGTTGGTACCAAAATCAAAATTATTAAGTATTAAATTAGAAAAATTATAATTATAAACTAAGTTTAAATATGATCTCTAACACCTGAAATTTATTCATAATTGTTTTCGTATCAACTTCTATACAGAGTAACTAAAACCAGAAAAATTTTTAGAGCTTAATAAATCCCAAAACCCCATGGATCAAAATGATTAAGCAGGTTCAAAATTTTTTAAGTAAATTATAGTAAGGAAGTATATAGATTAAGTTATAAAATTAGTAATCAGATATAATTAATTTTCTAATCAAAAATAAAAATTTCTTTGTTAAAATGTCAAACAAAATGTGGTTTCCAGAAATTTCAACAAACATCTTGGATTTATAATGAGCATTGTATCTTTATATAGCTTAAACTACTTATTAATTAGTCATCTTATGTTAATTCTTTATACTTTATTATTAATCATTTTGACTTAGCCTTTGCTTTTATCCATTTAAGTTCTTCTCATGAGTAAATTTTTCTATGCTATTTTTTAGATCTCCTTTTTCAATAGTAGTTATTCTACTATTAATTTACTTCAAGCTATCAATAACTGTATCAAATTGTTATTCATTTATTTTAAGGGCTCAGTGAAAATTCTTTTTACTTATTCTATAATACTTTTGGAAGGAATTAAGTTACAAATTCTTTTGCTGATCCTCGATTATTTTTTGTTTTTGAGTTATTAGGTTGTCAATTTTTCTTTAGTTTTCTCTCAAACTAGCAAATTGTATTTGATTGTCATCAATACATTTTAGGTTGATATACAATTCTGTAAACTTTCTTAAATGAGTAGCCAAAGATTCTTGCGATACAATGCCAATTGTAGGTGATAAAGGTTTAATTTCCTTTACCAAAATCTAAAAAGTATTTTGTATTTCATAAATACTAATACTATATATATATATATATATCATCTTTTCCTTCAATTATTAATTGCTAAATCCTTTAGATGTCTATCTGATTTAAACTATCCTATAACTTCTTAATTTGATCATTGTTATTTTAGGTTCATTTAATTTTTCATTGAGTTTCCTATCTAGGATTTCTGAGACTTGAATAAAAAACTGTTGTATCAGTTTTGGCATTGCATGATTGGTCAGTCTTATAAATTGATTGCTTATATGCGCTCTATTTAATTTAACTCACGAAAAGTAGAGTCAGACTATGTCTCAAATTTTCTGAGCAAGTAAGCATCCATTAAGTATCTAATGATCGAAGTGCAGAATTAACTTTTTTATCGCTTTAACTTTAATGTTAAGAAATCTATGAAAGCGAGGTGTCGTTTTGTTAAAGTGATTTGGTTTCTTTTCTATGATTAATTTTTTCACTTGCTATTTCAAACCTTATTTCTGATTAATTTATTTTTAGGGACTATTTCATCTACTTTCATTTCTTCTTGAATTCAAGGTTGTTGTTAACCAATTTCTATGGACTTGTAAAACTTCTTTTTAAAATTTCTTCTAAAGTTAGATTTTGACATCATTTAAGTTATTTTTCCCTAAAATATTTTATTAAGGTAGAATTTTTTTAGCGTAAGATAAAATTTAGATTAATCAACAATTTTGAATATATAAATCTGAACTAAGGACTTAAAATATCAAATAAGTGAAAAAGCATAGATTTGACAATGAAAGTAGATGGAAATATTTCAAAAAGTATTTATTAAAACTTTACAAGATATTCAGACTGTGTAAATTCAGCGCATACTCAAAACCCCAAAACCCCTTAATGATGTTATAAGTGCTTTGATTTGTTGGGAATTTGTTAGGGGTTGGGGTTATTAATTAAATGCGAGACAAAAATAGCAAGCTTTAGGGGTCTATTTATGATGAGAGTATATAGATTTAGTGTTTAAACTGCGATATGGATGTGATATATACAGTGAATAAATCAAACCAGTACTAAACTATAAGTCTATTGCACTGCTCTTAAAGCGAAGTCCATCAACTGTTCAGTCCCACTGCTTAAAGCACTATAATTAAAGAAATAGTATAAGAGGAAGTCAAAGTTTTTATAGAAGCATATTGACTATATTATCAATAAAAAAACATTGAAGAATTAGGCTCACTTCTCTCTAGACCAACGAGCTACTATGCTTAACCACCAATTCCCTGAGCTGAAGATCTCTGCATAGTATATAGCCAAAATCTATAAACGAAACGGTATCACTTACAAAGGTGTGAATCGTATCAAGAGAATAATTGATTTCACTCTGCCATTTTACAACAATAACCTAAATTATATTTATAATTAAATGCAGAGAGCTAATAGAATAACATAAAATTTATACATGCTGACGAGGCTGTGTTTACCTTCAACACCTTCATATAGAAGTCTAGGTATAAGAGGCATAGTAATATAGAAGTATATGACTAAAAAGTCAAGGTATAAACAATGGCAATTCTTGGAGGTATTAGCGAGGATTCTGGTTAAGAAACCTATGTTATTCATCCTCGCTCAATTTAGACAGAGCAGTATATTAAGTTCTTAGAGCAGCTGAGAGAAAAGTACCATGAATAAGAGATTATACAGTTTGATGATAATCTTTCTGTCCATAAGACTAAAGAAACAAGGAAGAGTTATGAACAACTAAGAATAACGCCAGTATTCAACGTACCTTTCAGTCCATAGTTTAATGGAATTGAGTTCTACTGGGGTATATTAAAAGGTTATTACAAGAAACTGCTGCAATACCACTTGATGCATGACCTACGAATAGATACAGTAGACTTTTTTAAAAGCTCAGCGAAGAGAGTAGATAATTAATTAGCTTAAAAGTGTGCTAAAGAAGGGAGAGTGAATATATAAATAAGTTTTAGAGTTAAGTTAATGAATATATAAGTCACATTTAGAATTCTTTAGAGGGAGCAGGCTTCTCTTTCTATTCTTCTATTTCTTGCTCCCCTCTAAGTTTCTTCTCTTGCTGCCAGCTCCTGCATCTATGTTCATCGACTCTGGAGGCTAAATATTTGAATAAAGTCTCTTGCTAACTTCATACTTTGTCTCCAACTTTCTCTCTCTGTGAAGCTTGCTCTATTCCTTCATCAAGAAGATGCCAGTACCAGATTTTTCTAAAGAGTTAAGCATGAAATCTTACTTGAAATAAGGGTGATTCTGCAGCTCTGATAGCCAGCTCTCACTTATCTTGATCCCTTGTTTGTCCTCATCTTCAGAAGAGATGCTGTACCTTTTCTAATGAGATTCTTGAATAATTTCTTTCAAGTAATCACCTTTAATTCTTGCAAGGATGCCAAAAAAATAGTTTATTTCAGGAAGTTTATTTGACAACTACTTCTTAGTAGGCAGGTACTGCGAAACCTCTGGTCAATCATAGCATCATCATATAAATTAGTCACTCAAATCTCTGGATAGTTTGGAATCTCTGCAAACTTTACACCTTAAGTTTTCAATGCTTTCTTCTCTTCGCAGAGTATCGCTCTTAGAAATGAAATTTTAGTAACTTCCATCGTTGGGAGGAACAAACCAACTACATAATAAAGATTAGCTACTATGAGTTCATTACCTTGCTGCACTAGGTAGCGATGCAAATCCTTCTTTTTTTATAAATCTTTGAATCAATTCTTGTGCTTGCACTCTTTTCATTTCATCATTCATTGGCTCTATCTTGTTTACAGATCTAAGAAATGATATTCAAATTTAAGTATATTGATTTCAATTATATACCTCTGTACAACTTACTATTATATATGGGCATCCTATAGGAGGTCAACCTCTAAGTTGGATATGGAGAAAGTTATGAGTACTGGTTACAAACTTGAGAGATTGATATCAATTTCTACTGTTATAGTTCCATATTTTTAAATTAAAATTGGTACGTACTTTTTTAGGAGAAGCTCCTTAATTGGTACGTGCTATAATCAACTTATTATTAAAAGTTAAAATGGTTACTTCCTTACCCATATTTAGAGCAGGATCGTCTCTTAACACTAATATTTTATATCTAATACTCTAAAACCTTTTCTTTTGAAACTTGTAGGCTTGGAAAGCTATTATATAAGCTCTCAGTTTAAGATTCAGTTTTATAATTTTAAATTCAAATTTAAATATGTGCGCTAACATTTTAAGAAAAACAACAACACTTCCATCAAACTTAATGAGTATTACCTTTGGCAGCAATAAAAAGTGTGATAGCTTTGATATGAACTATCATAATGAACTACCAGAGCTATCACTTGAAGTCTATGTTATTAAAAATAGAAATTAATAATAGAAAAAAAATGGCAAACAAGTGTTTGGATACAAAGAGGAGGAAATTCCTATAAAAAAACTGAAGAAGTTGAAGTCTATTTTTGTGAGTTATGTGAGAGAGATTTTGCTCATAAATCAAGCTGTTACAGACATAAGAAGGAGCATAGAGAAGCCAAGCCCACTGTATACTTAAAGCATGATAAAATAGATGGAAAGTATGACTGCTTTGAGTGCCATAAGCAATACTCTCATACAAGAGACTTGAAGAAGCATCTATTAAAAGCTCACAAGAAAGATATAGAAGTTGAGAATCATGAAGTTGAGCTGAAGCTTCTCAACAAAAGAAAAGCGAGGGAATATTCTAAGGTCGTTGTGCCTGAATAAGCAACAGAGTTAGAGTACGTTAGGAAGGCACGCAACCAACTGAGCTCTGAAAAAACAAAAATTATGATCAAGATTCAATATAAAAAGATTCCTGTTCTTGCTTATATTGACCTAGACACTTCACTTTAAAGCTATCTTATATTAGAAGACTCCTTTGATAAGAAAGTTATCAATGATCATCAAAACGCATACAAGGTGTATCCCTTCAACTATCTCTTAAGTGATGATAAATACTAGATTGAGTTTACAAATGAGTATCAAGTACTCACTTAAGCAAAGTTTAAAGAGTGTAGTTACTTAATCAAGCTAGATGCTATTCTCATCATGTTGCTTTTAGACTGCCTCTATATGAAATGATCCTCAGAGATTTCATAACTGATCAAAGGAATCATAAGTAGCTTGCTTTGATAGCAACTTAAAACTTACAAGGTATTAAAGAGCTACATAAGTTAGGCTTTATTCATAGAGATTTGAAGCATGAGAATATCATGATGAACTTTCAGCCTCTTAGATTTTATATTATTGACTTCAACAGAGCTCAAAGAGTGCAAGTCTCTGCATAAGGAAATGTATACGGCACTCCTGGATATTTCCCAGAGAGAGAGAGGATTAGAGAGATGGAGAAACTTATTGGGATATCTGGGCTCTAGCAGTAATAATAATAGAGAGCGACATGCCAAGAAACGATTACTTTAGCTGCAGAGGAGATAGAGAGTCTAAGCAGAGAATCAAATAATATCTCGATAAAAATAAAATAAATGGAGGTCTCAGAGAACTTGCATACTCAACTATTATCAAGCCAAGCTAAGAGAATTAACAAACAATAGAAACAATCAAACATCAACTTAGAAAGATAAAATTCAGAGAACTGCCACATGACTCTAAGCTTATGTTTGTGTGAAATATTTTAAAAACTCGCTTGTTATACTCACTTAAATTACTAATATTTAAACATTAAACCCCTACATAAACCCTATTAAAACCCTAATAAAGTATGCACTAATAGTCTACTTTTATCAATCAAAAACTCAATCAAACTACTGAAAGGGTTTTGGGGTTTTGAATGATGGAAGATTAAAATTGTAGAATCGGACAATATTTTATCCGTAATCTGACAAGAATATTTAAATTGTAATTAAATAATAGGTTATTGACGTCCATTCCTCACCATTTTTAATCATTATCAAAAATTGTCCCAAAAACTCTATAATATATAATATTGATCAGCTCTAACATAATTCAAAAATCACTCAATCAAAAACCTAATTAATATGATAAATAGCAATCATAAATCTTTTCAATGAAATTCTATAAGCCGAGAATCTCATAGTATTCCTATTTTGATTATTTGGAGTCTAATTGTTATCATATATTTTTGGGGCTTTATTATTAAATAAGTTATATGACATTGATAGCCTTATAAAATATTAAAATTAAATGGAGATTGGAATCTATATTAATAATTTTAAATTATTCTGCTGTAAGTTAGAGTTCTAGCATGCAAAGTGTGTTAATTTTTAAGTGTTATATATGAAAAATCTTAAACATGATTAAATACTTGAATGTTTGTCGATTATTTAAACTTTAAATTAAGATCTAAGCAAATTAAAAAAATTCTCACCTTATAAAAAATAAAAGAAAATAAAACAAATACCTTTAAGATACATTTAAAATATACACAATAAGAATTAAAGAAATTAATACTATCTTCTCCTATGAGATTTTATTAAAGTAATTTTAAAAAATAATCTGAAATAAAAATATTGTAAAGTTCATAAGCCTTATAAGTAACCACATAGATTTGGGAAGTCCCCCCAAAAATTAAAAAAATTATTCCATTTTCCAAATACTATAGAAAGCAAATATTAATTACTGATTCCTTTCGCTATATTAAGAAAAAGATTAAAAATATAATTTTCAAGGTTTCAAATATCCCGAGTTTTATTTGTAACTATTTATTAAATGTAATATGGATGATAATATAGAATCTTATCATGATAAAAGAGTTTTTAGATATTATAAAAAGTAAGATTTGCTCAATTAGGTGATTAAGATTTCTACAAAATGATAAAACTTACATATTTTATTGGGTAAGTAAACTTTTGAAGAAGGAAGGTAACCAAAAGATCTTAACAAAGTCACTTAAAGTATTGCGGTGTAATAAATATAGAATTTTTATAATGAGAAAATAATCATAATTTGAAAAACAAAGTTAAAGATCCTTGTCTAAAACATCATGCTAGATGTAATAAGCAAATGTTAAAAAATAAAATAGTGATTTTTAACAGGAAAATGCGATAAGGAGCTTACTTAATATTCAAATAAGTAATAATTGTGTATTTTGGCTTGATATAGCTGTTTTTGTATTTTCTGATATTATTTGTGTAAAAAAGAATTTCGCGGCTGAATTCTATGTATAAAATGATAAATTTAATAATCTTCCTTCTAAATGGAGTGTATGTGAAATTTTTGATAATGATTAAAAATGGTGAGGAATGGACGTCATCGGTGAGGAATGGACGTCAATACCCTAAATAATATATTTAAAGGGTGAAGCTTAAATTCAATAATAATAATAATTATTTATGTTAGCGAATGCAAGACAAGAAATAAATCAAGAAAAGAGTGAAAGTAAAATAAGGGAGAGGTGGCAAATTTAAATCTTCCCATTATCAATCGTCTGAGGAGGATAAATACATAGGAGACAATCCAGGTGCAGTTTACAAACATGTCTCCAGAAATCACCAGAAACATTCTAAAATAATAAAATCATTGGAACCATTCATGTGCAGTTGTTTAAAACGATACACGCGAAAAGCAGATTTAGTGTTTCATCAAAATTAAAAGGACTTTATATTGCTGAAATAGATGCTTTCGAAGTTGACGTAAGAGATTATGAAGATTGGATTAAACTCAGAAATTGGAGCAAATAAAGTAAAATGGATAGTTATTTGATTTCGTCATGTCAGACCCGCCTCACTCAGATAAAGGTTACAACTTAGGATATGACACAATGATTGATGAATAGATAATGTCAGTCCCAATAGATATAGTACAAGAATGAGGGTACGTATTTTTATGGACAACAAATGCAAAAAACTTGTAATGTGAGACATATATAAAAGGTAGAGGGTACAAAATTGTGGAAACAGTTAGGTCGATAAAAACATATAACGGTCAACATTTGATAAGTGGATTAGGAAGAGTATTTTAACATTGCAAAGAAGAGTGTATTGTAGGCTAGAAAGGCGATATGGCTTATTTAGAACAAATATTTTGTTATAGAAAATCAAGAATGCATTTATTGACTTGAGAAGATTAGGATCTTAAAGCCGAAACGGATTTTTTGAAATCTTAGAAAAATTTTGTCCTGGCGACTGGTTCTTGGATTGATAGAAGACCTGGCTTGGGTTGGTTTTGCGATCGAATCAAAGAAAATGAAAAGTTTAGTTCTTAAATGAGTGATACTATTGGAAGATTATGTTTTAAACACTTTGAAATATTTTTGTAACAAAAATTAATTGTAATTTTATCTTTACTCTAAAATTTAGAATTCTTAATTTAATTGAAATAACCGATCTTATTTTTTTTATTTATTGTAATTTAGCTCATTTTATTTTTCTTGTTTCACAAGATAATTCATAACAAAGCGGAAAAAATATAAATTATTTTTAAAATTGTAATTACAATGTTTTATTTGTATTTTCAAGGCTTTTTTATAATTAAAAATTAAAATAATTGAATAATAAAATTATAAAAAATGCTGAATTATTGTAGGAATACATTCGATTTGGGAAAATGAATTAAAATTAAAATTAATTATTTATTAATTACCTTCAGTTATGTATTTGGAAAATGTCTCCAAACCCTGCCAATATTATAATCTATGGATAGCGCATTTAAATTAAGACGGTGATTGTTATTGCTATAATGATTTTATATCTTGTCCCAAGCGAGAAAAACCCCTTTTACTTTTTGGGAGTTAGCTCAAAATCAAAATATCTCGCTTCCTCGGATGATTCAGGAATATTGCCACTAGTAAAGTCCAGCTAAAATTGCGGGATCTACCGTAGAAGTGATTCAGATTTGAATTTTTAGTCACTTTGGATTTTATAACTGCCATGATTTTAATATTGAATTAATTTAATTTTTATTAATTTTCCCAAATCAAATGTATTCCTACAATAATATAATTCTATTTAAAAGAAAATTGATAATAAAAACAAAAGAGATATCAATATCTAAATTTTGTGTTAATAAAAGGGTGGTACCTCTCTCACGCCTCAAAAATATTTCTCATATTCTATATTATAATTTTTTAAACCAAGCAAATCTTTTGTCAAAAATTCTGAAAAAATAGAAAATAGATTTTTGTAACTGTATAAAATGATAAGCCCAAATAATATAAAATTATATCTGAGTAAAAATATTTTTACTTTAATTTTATGAGAATAAATTGATAATTTTTTTGGATAAATTACTTTATTTAGATTAAAACTTTTTGATTGAAGAATTTTTAAAGGTATACTTTAAATTTATTAGGTTAAAATTCATATTTTATAATGTAATTTAGATTGAATTTAATATAAGAAATTAATAATATAACTATAAAAATCTTTTAATAAAATGATTTTAATTTAAATAGAGTAATTTATCAAAAAAATTTACCAATATTATCTTATAAATTAAAGTAAATATATTAAAATTCTATTTTCCATTTTCTTCAGAATTTTTGACATAAGATTTTCTTGGTTTAATAATTAATAATAATAATACAGATTATAAGAGAATTTCTGGGGTGTGAGAGAGGTACCACCCAAATACATAGTAAAAACTAAAAATATTAAAGTAATTATTGTATTCAAAAATCATTAAGATGGAGTTTTTTCTAATAAAAAAGATTTTTGTCAACTTAATATTTTGGTTTAAAGTGTAAATTTAAACGAGTATAAAACAGGCAACACTTAATTTTTTTCAATTTCTTAGTTAAATTATTTATCAATTTAATTATCAATTCTGATTTAACTTGATTTATTATATTAAGCCTTAATTAAGATTATTATTTTGAATATTACAATGCCATTAAATATTTTAATTTATTCTATATTTAAATCAATGCCTAAGAAATAAAATTGTAATTGAATTTTTGAGAAATTTAAAACGAGAAATTTTGTTGTCTATATATTAAGATATATTGTTGAATTGTGGCTAGTATAAATATCGAGCTTTACAAGATTATTATAAAAGTATTAAACATTTTAAAAAAAGATATTAAATCTACAATAATTTTTAAATTTATAATTTGCCTCTAAAAATTTTAATCTTAATTAAATATATTTTTAATTCAAATTTTTGTTGAATGTTGAATTAAAGGAGAAGTAAAAAATAAAAGAAGAATGAGAAGTAGAATTCTTTAGACCCAAAGGTGGACGGCAGTTCTGCAGAAGAGATTTTAAATATTGGGAAATCCCTGGAAGACCTCAAAGATAGGCACAAGTCTATTAACCAGAAAATTAATGAAAGATTCAATGAACTTAAAGAATTTCAATAATAATATTTTAAAATACATTATTTAATTTGATCTTTAATTGTTGCACAATTTCTGTACTTTAAATTATTAATAAAAATTTAATATCATTATTATAAGAAAACAGAGCTCTCAATGAAAATGGTAGAAATAACCATGAATCAAGTATTTCAGATAAAGATCTAAATAAATGTCAATCATGTGGTTTTCAGTTTAACAAAAGAGATCGATCTATTGTAATGCTTCCTTGTGGGGATCAGGCTTGCCTTGAGTAAAATTATGTTAAAAAAAATTCAAATTTTTGAATATCTGCTTTACTTAAACATAAATAATAATAAACTTAATTAATTTAGAGTGCGTGAGAACAAAGATAACTCCTTAAGATGACAACTTTTAGTTATAATTAGTTTATTAAAAAATGAAGAATTCTTATTATAATGCTTTAAATTAACTTTTATTGTGAAGATTGTAAAGAGGACATAAAAATTCCATCAAAATTCAAGAAAAACTTGGAAGTACTAATCAAACAGACTTTGAAGTTTAGAGTCAGCTGTGCAACTCATAAAGGACTTTATTTTATAATTAATGATAACTCTAAAATAATAAAGCAATCTATAAGATTATAATTTTTATGACTTAAATCACACTTTTATTGCAATCAGCACGAAAAGTTATACTAAAATAAGGTTAATATTTAAATTTTCTTAGTTTGTTTGCACTTCGTGCATCAAAAATGAGCATTTACTTTTAATTAAAATTGAATTGAAAATAAAATATTTATTTGTTTTATAGTTAATGAATAGTAAATAAATTTAAAATTTAGCATGTAGATCATCAACAAGATATCCAAATCTTAGACCACTAATAGTTGTAATCTATTAATTAAAATCACATTAAAGCTCTAAATGATATACAGAGAAAAGTATAATAAAAAAATATTTTCTAATAATATTCAAGAACTTATTAATTATATCTGAGCTGCTGGAATTCTTTCAGGTAATAGCTAATTAAATTAATAATAACATTAATTCTAATAAATATAAAGTTAATTTTTAATAAAATTTAGCATAAGGTACAGATTCTGAACTCTACAAAGATTTGCTAGATGAATCATATAAATTCCTACAAAAGTTCCTTCCTTCACACTAAATCGAAAATTACCATGTTAAGAAAATTCCCTCTACAAAAGTACCTTCAACTATAATATTTTACTTACAATTTTATTAATTTAATTCAACTAAATCATGTGAAACTAATAACTTTATCAAACAACTTAGTCATGAAATAAATTTAATTTCGGTTTATGGTGAAATTTGTTAATGAGAATAAAAATATTATCATTAATGTTTATAAATGAATTTGAGGAGGAAAAAGTATAGAACAATGATTTTTTAAAGGCTATATAATAAGATACACTTTCTAAAAACTTAATCCCACTTATTGATTATTATTAGGAATAGCAAAATTCTTTGAAAACTTCACAAAAAACCTCGCCTAAGAATATTATAGCAAGTGTCTCATCTGTACAAGAATAAATACAGCCCAAGAATTAATTGAAAACGCAATAGAGTAATCATATGTATATATATATATATATATATGTAAATTATAAATAAAAAGCCAAGCTTAAATTATTCTTATAATTTTTATCCCTCAATAAAATTGAGTATGTATAATTACTTTAAAATCATAGTGAAGAGTAAAAAAGCTAAAGTATTTATAGACCAAAGTAAGAGAGCTAAATAGATTTTGATAAGATTTTGAAGATAAAAATTAATATTTATATGTTGGAAAATATTATAAAACCCCATAGATCATTAAAGACACGAAGATTGGGGAAATAAACAATTAAATTAAAAATTAATAATTATTGGCTAATATTGATTATAACTAGGCTAAAATCAAATTTCCACACCCTGATTGGTTTATTATATAAGGACAATTAATCGAGGCAATAGTTTTTATAATTAGCCCAATCATTTAAATTATACGCCAATAATAATTAATTTTTAATTTAATTGTTCATTTCCCCAATCCTCGTGTCTTAATTGATCTATGGGGTTTTATAATCATTTTTGAAGGAATAGAGTCTAAAAATTGCAGGAGAAGTTTTTTATTTTAATCAAATTAGTATAAATTTTATGAATATGCAATTTTACATATTATAGTTGTATTATATATCGATAATAAAATAAATTTACATAAATATTGTTTTTATGCTTATTTATTCTTTAGTAGTACTGATAAGTTTAATTATATTTTACTTGAAATTTTTAAAGTAAAAGAAATTATAATTAAAATTAATTTACATCATGCATTTATAGAATTTATTACAAATTAAATTCTTCTTAAAGTTAATCATTCTAAATTAATTTTTGTGACAGTAATATTTGAAGATATTCAGAGGATTCTATCATGCTTTTGATTATTATAAAACATATTTCCTATCGATGATTCAGATTATAAACTAGAATAAATTCTTTAATTACGAATTAGAATTCGCTTATTATTATTATTTTTGCAAAATCACTAAATTAATGGTAATTTGAAATTAAAATGAGTTTTTTTAAAGCTCCTTTCCTTAATCAAAAGTAGTAAGAATATTAAACATTTGAACAAAAAACAATCGAATGCTTCAAATTATCAAATCAAAAAATCCAATATATTAAGAATTAGATTGGAGGCCTCAAGAAATGCAATTTACTCTTTAGAGGTTCTAGAGATGGTTTTGGGGCATGGAAGTTTCATGAAATGTGCGATAATAAGGGCAAAGCTATATATTATTACATTTATTAAGTAATATATAGTTTTTATGTTGAAATTTTATCTTAAACTTATTTTATTAAGTGCTAGTACTTATTAAAACTAACTATGAATAATTTAATATTTAAATTAAATTTTATGAAATCTCTAAATTAAAAAAGAAAATTTAATAAAATAAGTATTTGGAGTATTCTTGTCTAGTCTTAAATCCAGTGGCAAAACCTAGACTCAAACAACAGATAATACCTTTAAAAATTATTACTTTATATTTCATAATATGCAATATGTTTGTTATTATATAGATTAGGAAGCATTTATGTTGTAAATTACAAAGGAAACTGTCCATAAGTAATGTGATTAAAATAAATAAATATTGAAATATTATTATTATTATCAATTTTTCCTATTAAATAATAAAATTGAATATTAAGTAACTACAACCCTCAGCCAAAGCTGTTGTAAATAATGCAAATATTTTTGTTGGATTCGCTGTTGGCAAAACTGACTTAATGATATATTTATTTTTAATAAAAGAACTGTAGCATATACAATTTTTAACAGTAAATAATAATTTTCAAGGATAAACTTTTTCATTTTATAATTTTAAAGATATTGATAAATATTTATAAAAAATAATACTTTTTTCCGAAAATTTAACTTTAGTTTTATTTTTTATACTTTTAAATATTAATTTTATGCATAAATATCTTTATTATTTATGTAAAAAGGAATTATAGAAATTTCAGAAAAAAAGGCTTTTAGGTTTTAATTTTTATTACAGAAATTCTTGGAATAAGTAAAACAAATCTTTTCTTAAGATAATTTATAATAAAAAATAATTTGAATCAGCAAGTTTTTTTGTTTTTTTTATTATATAGAAATAATTTAAATAATGATTAAGAACGATTGCAATCTCTACGTAAATACTTGTACTCTTGGTAAAAACTTCTAAATGCCAGTAGGAGTAAAGAAGGATTCAGTAGATGCGAACATATATATGGGAGGAGCCTACGCATTTTTAGTGGTTGAAATTGAGTGCTACTAAGTTTAAAAAAAAAGTTTTTTTTATTTACAATTATAAAAAATAAATATAATCAAAGTTTGAAAGAAACAAAGCGATTAAAATTATAATATCAGTCTTAAGAAACTTTCTCTTAATTAATAAACAAAATTTTTTACTTTTTCTTAAAATCTAGAAAAATGGTTTAATATTGAATATAAATATTTGAGTAATTGCCCCTAAATGGGCAAATAAAATTTCAAAATTTCATAATATCCTTTATAAGACAAAAACATAAACATAATTTATTATAACGGAATAAACAGGTCTGTAAGTCACTAATGATGTTCTTAAGAAGTATAAAGAACATATTCTATAATATATCTCTACATTAACTAGTAAAATAACAATAAATTTAAGTCAGATACACCAGAAAAGATTTTTATTAACTCACAAATTTCATATAAAATTAAACAAAGCATAATTGTTTATCTGACTTAAATTTATTGTTACTTTAATAGTTAATGTAGAGATGAATTATAGAATAGATTCTTTATACTTCTTAAAAATATCATTAGTGACCTTAGAGACCTGTTTATTCGTTACAAAATTATATTTTTATGATTTTGTCATTTAAAGTATATTATCAAATTTTGAAAAAACTAATCAATTTTGATTTTTTATAAAAATAAATATAACATAAATTCCTAACTCCCAAATATCTTATTATAAGTTATTATTTCAAATTAATTTATAATTATCAAATCCTCATTATATTAATGGAATCTTAATAATAACAAGATACAACTTCCTTCAAGACTCCCTTTATTATTGGTAAATGGTGTGGACAAGGTCGACTATTAGACCGTGATGTTTCTTACACTGAGGAGAGCACCTACATTAAAAACCACAAAACCCCTTAATGAGTTTTATAAGTGTTTTTATTGATGAGGTTAATGTTGGGGATTAGGGTTTATTAGTGTTAGGAAGCATCATTTTTGCTTTAGTTGTGAAAATATGAAAGCTTTATATGATCAATTTTTTTATACTCAACTTATATTATCTCATTTTTATAAGTATGGCATAGCTTTTTTATTTGAAAAAAAAGTTTGGGGGGGGGTCTAAGTCGGTGGCAGAAATCTTTCGAAAACCTAATTCGGTGGCAACATTAATTTTTCAAAATTCACCAAAATCCTAAGTCGGTGGCATAATAAAAAATTTTTCTTTTTCCAATTGGGAATCAATAAGTACTTCAATATATTTGAAAACTATATCACAGAAAGTTAATCAATCTCTATCATAACAACTTAGACATTTGACGGACACAGTTTAATATTAAAATAAATTATAATTCATTAATATTTTGTATCCATTTATCAAATAATTTTAAATACAAATATAACTATATAATTATCAGTGAAATATTATCACATTGACAATAAGTGTATAAAACACTTCGATTTTATTTTTTCAAAATATCATTATTTTTCAATGTGACAATATTTCATTGATAATTATATAGTTATATTTGTATTTAAAATTATTTGATAAATGGATACAAACTATTAATGAATTATAATTTATTTTAATATTAAACTGTGTCCGTCAAATGTCTAAGTTGTTATGATAGAGATTGATTAACTTTCTGTGATATAGTTTTCAAATATATTGAAGTACTTATTGATTCCCAATTGAAAAAAGAAAAATTTTTTATTATGCCACCGACTTAGGATTTTGGTGAATTTTGAAAAATTAATGTTGCCACTGACTTAGGTTTTCGAAAAATTTCTGCCACCGACTTAGACCCCCCCTCCAAAAGTTTGACTCATATTTTCTTTTGTTTACCATTTTCATCATAAATTATCATATTTACTCATCATTTTTATGAAATTTGAAGATTGCATCATTCCAAAAATTTGACATTTAAGAGCAATAAATTTTGAATTTTTATAATTAATGATTTTTAATTCAATTCAATCCTTTCTTTTTTATAAGCTTGCGTTATTTATTAACATATTTTCATCAAACACAAAAAAGTTTGTAAGCGTAAGTAAAATTTAAATAAAAAATATGAATAAAATGAGTGATTTCAAGGTGATTGATAGCAACTTTCATGAAATGTAATAGATCTAAAAGTATTATAAATGGATATCAATCTTAAATTTTTGTGTTTATATTTTTTATAAATTCTTAGACACCTTTTAAATATGAGTTTCTTATCAGAGGTTAACCCTGTAGAGAGAAATTGATATAGTTACCGAAAACTGTAACAAATTTCAGAGAATGATTTCCATTTAAACCAATTAAATTCCATTAAATTATTACTAAATTTGTTTAAATTTAATTAGTACTGGTACTAAAATTGTTAAATTTTAATTGGTACCAAATAAATAGTACCAAAACTTAATTAGTACCTAGTTTTATACTAATAAGGTATTAGTGGAAAAGTTCTAATCTGATTCAAAACCTAATTGGTACCAGTACCAATGTGAATTATATCTAAGTTGGTACCAAAGTATTTTTTAAAAATGGAGTTCATAAAAATTATAAGAAGAAGATGTTTTCATTAAATTTTGCTATTTTAATTAAAATTAAGGATTCAATAAATGTTTTATCAATTAAATTTTTGTAATTGGATGATTTCAACATAGCAATATATTCAGAAGTAGCGATGAATAGATTAAAGATTTTACCTTAAAAATATAAAATAACATTTAATCTAAACAACAAAATGGAAATAAATCAAAAAGAAACCCTAATCCCCAACATTACCCTTATTAATCAAAACGCATGTAAAACTCATTAAGGGGTTTTGGGATTTTGATTCTATTGAGACAAGAACCTGCTATTGTAATAAACGCACAGCAATTTACTAAACATGCCATATCTGGGGCACCTATGCATGCCGAAAATGGCTTCATCAAGATTCTTTTACAAATTTCATGCTAATTATATGTGTATAATTATGCATTTAATAAAGCTAATTTGATTCTTCCAGTAAAGGATCTAGAAGGAAAAAATAAAACAGAGGCAAATTATTCGCATCCATTTAGTCTAAATGAATTTGATTTTGGAAATTATGATTCAGTAAATAATAAGCTTACAATTGCAGCTATTGAACCAGAACATTTCAATTTATAATAAATAATCGCTATTATTCGTTAGAATTTGGCTCATTTAAATAAGTTAGAATTGAAATTTATTTTAAAGATCAATATTATTTATAAAAAGTATTTCCAAAGAGGTAAAACTGCAAAAGGGAAGCAGACAACAGGATTGAAAAGATCTTATTGGTTGGATTCAGAGACTGGAGATCTTTGTTACTAAATCGATTTGGCTGTTGATGGTGGAGAGCTCAAGCCTCATTTGGAATGCAGAATGTAAAAAATAGTAGAATGATGGATAAATGTTTCATTCTTAATTAGAAACTTTTTAATAATACAAAAGTTATACCATGTATAAGAAATAGTTGATACATTATTAATAAAAAATCTAATTCAATATAAATATGTAAAAATTTAATTAGGAATTCATGATTTAATATATTATTTTACTTAAGATAATTTTACTTATCTCTAACATGAAGTATCTTTCTAATAATATTTTTATTAAAAATTAATAATTATATACTGATATTTATTTTATCTTTAAATCATCTTTTCAATAAATGTCCTGCTTGTTAAATGTCTTCTTTTTTTATCCTACAAATTACAGAGAAATATTTTATCTTTAAATAATAACTTAAAAAAACTTAAATTTATTATGTATAATATTTTTAGAACGATATGATTAAATAACGCTGTCATTTAATAAATCGACAATAATTTCTTCTTAAGTTTCTTTATCAAAAGCTCTACCACTCCCCAACTACATATTGTAAAATATTCTTAATAAATTATATTAAGATTATAAATTTTGCAATTTTTTAATGGATAATTTTATTTGAACAATTAAAATTTTAGAATTTATTATTATAATTAATTACATAGGGGATTAAAATGAGTTTTGCTATTACATTGGTGATTAATTATTTTCCATAACTTAATTTTTTAAACCTTTTTTTATTCCGTATATTCTGGGATCTTTGTGTGATATCTCATTTTTCTGCTTTGTTTAAGTGTTTTATTTGGAAAATAAGCTGCTTTTTTAGAATATTTTTTATCTTATGTTAATTACAGGAGATTACGATTCAAACATCAGTTAATTTGTGAAAATTTACTAATCCATTTATTTCAGAGAATTGTTTGAAAAAGAGAAAGCATTTAAGGGGGGGAACTAGCATATTTTTTTAATTTTATTTTAATTATTGGACTATAATGAAAAAAATCAGAAATGATAATAAAGATTAATGGTTCTTTAATTAATATGCAGTTTAATTAAATTTAAAAGTTATGGATTTATATTCTTATTTTTGTTCAATTTTGATTTTGATGATTAATTATTTTTGTTTCTCTAAAAAGTGCTTGCCTTTATTAGCTTTGTAATTTTTTAATTTTCTGGAGTATTATTTGCATTCTAATTCAAAGATAAACAATTAAGTAATATTAAATCATGATATATCTCTAATTAAATATTTATTGTAAGATCATTATTATTTGTGAAAGTTAGATTAAATACAAAAAAATTAATTAGAAAACAAAGATAGTTACTTTCTACAAAGTGGAGGTAAAAATTATAAATTAATTTAATTCTAAGGTAGATCCTAAGATTTTGAGAGGAATTTAATATTGAAAATATTCTTGAATGATTATGAAAAAGAATTATAGTGATTTTTAGCCATCTTAAAAAACAGTTATGAAATTTTCTTACTTAGACGATGAAATTGATTTTATATCGCAATAATCCTTGCATTATTTTAATAATATTAATGCAAAGAATTTGAAATCATTTTTTCAGAAGCATAACTTAATGTAAATTTTAATACACTAATAAATTAAATTAAAATATCTAAATCAAATTTATCTGTGAATTATTATAATAAAAGATATATCCTTGATTGAATAATTTTATGGATTTTGAAATTAAACTTTATACTTTTCACTTTTATACTTGGATTCAGGCATTTATTTAATCATCAAACTAGATGAATTTTTAGCCTTCATGATTTAACTTTATATTTAACTGTTTTAATGATAATTATTATTGGAATGCATTGGATATTGGGATAATATTCTTTTTAATTAAATTAATTATTAATACATTATATTACTGTCAATTGAAGTTGCCTAATTTAAAAATTTTGTGATCATTCGATAGAGAATTCAAAATTAGCTGGACTTTATTGTTGGCGGTACTAAATTATCGCATCACTGTAATAATTAACTCAACTTTAATTTGACACCTCTAAATACATAAATTTGACCCATACATTAAAGTCTAGTTAATTATTTCAGGGATGCGATAATTTAGTACCGCCAATAATAAAGTCCAGCTAATTTTGAATTCTCTATCGAATGATCACAAAATTTTTAAATTAGGCAACTTCAATTGACAGTAATTTAATATATTAATAATTAATTTAATTTAAAAAAAAACAATATCCCAATATCAAATGCATTCCAATAATGATATAAACAAATAAAATAATAATTCATTATTTAATAATAATTGAAACCAACAATTAAGTTGTAAAGTGCCCTAAAGAGATGTGAAGCAATTTAGATAATAATTTTTTCTTAGCTAACTGTTTCGTCTATGTCAGTTTGTATTAACCTCAGAATCAGACAACTAAGTCACATTTATTGCACAAAGCTTGTGAAACCAAATTTTATGAAAGGGTGATGTTAAGTAATGAATAATCATATTAGTTCAGTCTCTGATGAAAATGCTTTTTCCTTCCTTTTATTTTGATAATTTTATAATTTAAATATCGAATGTGCGATAATTCTTTATAGTTAATCTTTTTTTAATGAGAAGATTCTCTCTTTTAGGCATAAACATAAACTTTATTAAGCTATCTTTTTTAATGGGAAAAAACTATATTCCATAGTTTAATATTTAACTGTTTTCTATTTCATCTAACTTGTTTTTTATTTTATTCATCTATTATGATTATTTTGTATTAAACTAATCAGTTTCATTTTTTAATGTGGTAAGCTATTGCTGTTTTTCAACATATTACTTCAAGTTTTGATCGTAGTCCTCAAAGTGTATTTTTTTGGTGAATTTCGACAGAATTTTATTTAAAATTTTTGAGTAGTATCTCGCTAAACTTCAAACTTTTTAAAGAAAATTAATAATTTAATAAAGTTATTAAAGTAGTTTAGTGATTAAATTAGAGTGCCTGTCCACAAGCATAGTATATAAAAGTCAGTTAAAAATATTATTTTAAATGGTTTGATAATAAAATCAATTCATTCGAATTTCGTCTTAATAAGTGAGGCAAAATTATTTTTTTAATTATGAATCAAAGCAAATAAAGAAGCAATTGTAAAGAGCAATTACTATGAATATCAACAGTAGAGCATCTTGATTTTTCTAAACTTATTCTGAAACAAAGAACATGCCCCCATAAATAATTAAAGACTAAAAAATGTTGAAATAAAATAAAAAAAATTACTGATGCATAAGTAGCATGAAAATCTAATTTATTAAATCTTGGATCTATGTAAGGCTTCAATCGGTGACTCAACTAAGCTTGCATTAAACTTTTTACTAATATGTTAAAAATTAAGTATAATTTAAATCATTATTTATCAAGGGAATTATACCCATTAATCCCTAGAAATTATAAAAATCAACGGACTAATCTTACTTTGACTGTTTAATGAGTTCTTGGAATAAATGTAGAGCAAATAATGAAGAAAATTTTCTTGAAGTTTACAACAATGTTTTCCCAAAAATAAGCATTGTCTTATAAGCCAATATAAAAGATACCATAAGATTTTAAATTCTTTGGGTTATCCAAATCTTTTCGAATATTTCTTAGTTGTCGAAACACTAAAAGTGGAAAAACAAGACACCATAAAACAATAAATGGAACTCCAACAAACATTTATATAATAAACACCATTATTGAAAACTATCATAGAATTGCTTATGATATTCTGAATTAAATTTCATTTTTGTTAAATTTATCAAACATCATCAATTTTTGATGATATGGACTTTGACATCTCAAATCCATGTATTTTTGAACATATGAGTTTCCATCTTCAAAAGAGTAACATTAAAATATCGTGAAATTTATGGTTGTAACAGTTGGAAATAAAAACATGATTAATGCAGATACTGACAGATTAATTTTTATCTTTAGTTCGAAATCTTTGACTTATCTTTTCACCGTAAATCTGATAATTATCCAGATTAATGCAGCTAATAAACTTAGAATTATAGGAAGCAGACCATAGATTATATTCTTAGCAAGGATATTCAAATTTAATCTATAAATTAATTAATTAATAAATTATATTTTATTGTAAGGAAGACATCTTATCTGTCAAAGCCCATATTTAGTAATATGCAATCAAAGGAAAGAACTGTTTCTTGTGAAGATATAAAGATAGACAGGTAATCTAATATAATTAGAATTATCTGAAAAAAATTAATAGATTTAAGCAATATGGCTCTGACATTATCAGGCCATTCCAATTCAAAATCTTTGCAAATCATTACTATTTATACATAGCCAGTTAATATTCTAACCAGAACTGTCCAAGGTTTATTCCTTCTAGGATTTTTCAATACCGAACTAAAAATAATAAATATTGAAGTAATATTACAAGAGAAATCAAAAATCATAAAATTTTTTATTAAATGAGATTTTATCTTATTATCTTGATAATTAGAAATTTTATCTGAAAAAATTATATAATTATCTAAAAGAGGATGAAGATAACATAAACTGCTATTGCCAATAGAATGCCTATAATAGATAGAATCTGATATTCGTTACTTGCACATTCCTTACACATATGGCTTTTTGTTGATGAGTAAATCTTTTAATTTTATTATAATGCTATATTTAAATAAATCTTCCCATCTACATTTTAGCATACACTACAGAGTTTTCCCTCATACCCTACTTCGCAAAGAGATTCGTAGCCTCCTCTAAAATTTTAACAAATTAATGATTTATTTACAGGCAAGCAGGTGAATATAGACATCTATAGATCTCTGAAGACAAATTTGAACTTCTCCAAAATCCTTATTCTAAAATTATTACATTCCCTCCTGGACAATAAGCTCTGTTTGGACATTCAAAACCCCAAAATCCCTTGATGAGGTTTATAAGTGCTTTGATTTGTAGGGAATTTGTTAGGGGTTGGGATTATTAATAGGTTTTAATGTTAAATATATAGTAAATGTATATAATTTATTCACTCAAAATGCACTTTTGGATCATGTGGAAGAGGTCTATAGTTTATAATACTCAACCACTATTCTATTTGCTCTATCGATATGTCTTATCGCGGGTTTGGCTTGATTATTACCTACTCTGCCATATATTTCATTACTTGAGATACTCTTGTTTTATCTATAAATTGCTTTATTCTTTGTTTCGCATCCTTTTCACACCTTGTTGAGTAATAATCGTTGCGAGGCATATCGCATTCTATTATTATTGCTGCTATTGCCCACAAATCCCATTGAAAGTCTCCGTCTCTCCAGTCTTCTCTTTCTGGATAATAGCCTGGAGTTCCCATTACACTTCCTAGCCTTGATACTTTCACCCTTAATGCTCTGTTGAAGTCAATAATTGTCACTCTTACAGGTGAAAAGTTTATCATTATATTCTGAGGCTTCAAATATCTGTGAACAAAGCCTAACTTATGTCACTCTCTTATGCCTTCTAAGGTTTAAGTTGCTATCAAAGCTAGCTACTTATGATTCCTTTGATCACTTATGAAATCTCTGAGGGTCATTTCATAGAGTGGGAGTCTGAAAGCAACATGATCTTTGGCAAGTAGAACAGCATCTAGCTTGATTAAGTACTTACACTCTTTAAATTTTGCTTGAGTGAGTACTTGATACTCGTTAGTAAACTCCATCTAATATTTATCATCACTTAAGAGATAGTTGAAAGGATAAACCTTGTAAGCATATTGATGATCATTGATAACTTTCTTATCAAAGGAGTCCTCTAGAATTAGATAACTTTAAAGAGAAGTATCTAAATCTATCTACGCAAGAACTGGTATTTTCTTGTATTGAATTTTGATCATGATTTTTGTGATTTCAGAGGTTAGTTGGTTGCGTGCCTTCTTTACGCACTCTAACTCACTAGCTTATTCAGGCACTGCCACTTTAGAATATTCCCTGGATTTTCTTTTGTTGAGAAGCTTCAACTCAACTTCATGCTTTTCAATTTCTATTTCTTTTTTGTGAGCTTTTAAAAGATGTTTCTTCAAGTCTCTTGTATGAGAGTACTATTTATGGCACTCAAAGCAATCATACTTCCCATCGATTTCGTCATGCTTTAAGTATACAGTAGGCTTGGCTTCTATATGCTCCTTTATATGTCTATACCAGCTTGATTTATGAGCAAAATCTCTCTCACACAGCTCACAAAAGTATACTTCTATTTCTTCAGTTTGTATAGGAATATCATTAATACCTTTCTCCTCCTCTCTGTCTCCCACAACACTTGTTTGCCATTTATTTTCTATTATTAATTTCTATTTTTATAACAGAGACCTCAAGTGATGATAGCTCTGTTAGTTCTTTAAGAGAGTTCATCTCACAGCTATCGCACCTTTTATTGCTGCCAAAGGTAAGTCTCATTTAGTTTGATGGAAGTGCTGTTGTTTTTCTTAAAATTTTAGCGCTCATATTTAAATTTGAATTTAAAATTATAAAACTGCCTCTATAACTGAGAGCATATATGAGAGCTTTGCAAGTCTACAAGTTTCAAAGGAGGTTCCTGGAGTACTAGAGAAGAATTATGAGTGTTAAGAGACGATCCAGCTCTAAATATGGGTGAGAAAGCAACCATTTTAACTTTCAATAATAAGTTGATTATAGCACGTACCGATTTAGGAGGTGCACCTAATTAAGTTCGTACTGCTTTAGGAGGTATTTTGTGATTTATGATTAAAATTAAGGTGCTCCTAATTAAGTACAAGCATTTTAGGAGCTGCTCCTAATTAAGTACGTACCAATTTAAATTTAAAAATATGGAACTATAACAGTAGAAATTGAAATCAATCTCTCAAGTTTGAAACCAGTTCTCATAACCTTCTCCATATCCTTCTTAGAGGTTAACATCCTATAGGATGCCCATATTTAATAGTAAGTTTTTCAGAGGTATATAATTAAAATCAATAAACTTAAATTTTAAAGTCATTTCTTAGATATGTAAACAAGATGGAGTCAATTAATGATGCAATGAAAAGAGTGCAAGCACAAGAATTAATTCAAAAGATTTAGAAGCAAGGAGGATTTGCATCGCTACCTGGTGCAGCAAGGTAATGAACTCAAAGTGGCTAATCTTGATTATGTAGTTGGTTTGTTCCTGCCAACGATGGAAGGTACTAAAATTTCATTTCTAAGAGCCATACTCTGCGAAGAGAAGAAAGCACTGAAAACTTAAGATGTAAAGTTTGCAGAGATTCCAAACTATCCAGAAATATCAGTGACTAACTTATATGATGATGCAATGAATGATTAAGAGGTTTCGCAGTACCTGCCAACTAAGAAGCAGTTGTCAAATAAAATACCTGAAAGAAATTATTTCTTTGGTATACTTGCAACAATTAAAGGTAATTACTTGAAAGAAATTATTCAAGAATCTCATAAGAAAGGGTACACCATCTCTTCAGAAGATAAGGACAAACAAGGGATCAAGATAAGTGAGAGCTGGCTATCAGAGCTGCAGAAGCACCCTTATATTTCAAGCTTAACTCAAAAGAAAAATCTGGTACTGGAATCTTCTTGATGAAGGAATAGAGCAAGCCTCACAGAGAGCAAAAGTCGCAGACAAAGTATGAAGTTAGCAAGAGACTTTATTCAAATATTTAGCCTATAGAGTCAATGAACATAGATGCTGGAGCTGGCAGCAAGAGAAGAAACTTAGGAGGAGGGAAGCAAGAAGTAGAAGAAAATAAAGAGAAGTCAGCTCCCTCTTAAGAATTTTTTAAATGGGACTTATATATTCATTAACTTAACTACAAAATTTATTTATATACATTCACTCTCCCTTCTTTAGCACCCTTTTAAACCAATTAATTATCTACTCTCTTCGCTGAGCTTTTAATAAAGTCTACTGTATCGATAGGTAGGTCATGCATCAAGTGGTAGAGCAGCAGTTTCTTGTAATGGCCTTTTAATATACCCCAGTAGAACTCAATTCCATTAAACTATGGACTGTAAGGTACGTTGAACACTGGCGTTATTCTAAGTTGTTCATAACTCTTCCTTAATTCTTTAGTCTTATGAACAGAAAGATTATCAACAAATAGTATAATCTCTTATTCAGGGTACTTCTCTCTCAGCTGCTCTAAGAACTTAATATACTGCTCTGTCTTAATAGAGCGAGGATGAATAACATAAGTTTCTAAACCAGCATCCTCGCTAATACCTCCTAGAATTGGCATTGTTTATACCTTGACTTTCTAGTCATATACTTCTATATTACTATTCCTCTTATACCAAGATTTCTAGATAAAAGTGTCGAAGGTAAACACAGCCTCGTCAGCATGTATAAACTTAATATTATTAGTAATAGCTCTCTGCATTTAATTATAAATATAATTTAAGTTATTGTTGTAAAATGGCAGAGTGAAATCAATCACTCTCTTGATACGATTAACACCTTTATAAGAGATAACATTTCTTTTATAGATGTTGGCTATAGACTAAGCAAAGATCTACAACTCAGGAAACTGGCGGTGAAACATAGTAGCTCGTTGGTTTAGAGAAAAGTGAGCCGAATACTTCAAAGTTTTTTCATTAATAAGATAGTCAATGTGCTTCTATTAAAACCTTGACTTCCTCTAAGTCATAGAATTAAGCTATTATTGCTTAAGTTATACTGCTATAAGGCAGTGGAATCGAACAGTTGAAGGACTTCGCTTTAAGAGCAGTGCAATTGACTTATAATTAAGTACTAGTTTGACTAACTCACTGTATTTATCACATCCAAATCGCAGTTTATACACTAAATTTAAAAACTCTTCATCTTAAATAGACCCCAAAAGCTTGCTATTTTTGTCTCGCATTTAATTAATAACCCCAACCCCTAACAAATTCCCTACAAATCAAAGCACTTATAAACCTCATTAAGGGGTTTTGGGGTTTTGATTATGAGCACCTAATCAAATCCCAAAATATATATTAAATGGGATATTTGTAATCCGTTATTGAAATATTTGGCTAAGGGGAAGCATCCACCCATAATGTATACTTTTCATTTTTTAGTCTGATAGAGTTTTTTTACGCTGAGTAATAGTAGCTGATAAGCATGGGATGAGTGAGCAATACTTTTGGAGCTATGGCCTCACTAAATCACTTTTTATATATAAAAATCATTATAAATTTGACCAAAATTTTCTAATTTTTCACAAAAATTAATTTCTCAAAAATTAATTATTTTATCAATTAATCACTTTATTCACAAAATAAATCAATTATATTTTATTTAATAAAAGCTTTTTAGAAATTATTCTCACTTTATTTAAAAAATTTATAAAAATAATTAAAATTCACCTAAATAAAAAAAATACAATTGATATATTTTTGTGAAATAAAGTGATTAATTGATAAAATAATTGATTTTTGTAAAAAATTAGAAAATTTTTGTCAAATTTATAATGATTTTTATGCATAAAAAGTGACTTTAGTGAGGCCATAGCTCCAAAAGAATTGCTCACTCATCCCATGCTTATCAGCTACTATTACTCAGCGTCAAAAACTCTATCAGAATACTAAATGAAAAGTATACATTATGGGGGGAGGAGGATGCTTCCCCATAGCCGAATATTTTAATTGAACCTATATTTTCCCCATTTTTTATTCATACTTTTCAATATACTTTACAACTTAAGATTGAGTAAAAAGAGTTTGAACCTAAATTTGGTCAAATTATGCTTTTATAAGCGATTTAAAGCAATTTTTTAATTTAAATTTCAGTTTTATGTAGCATAGAAAGCTAGATAAATAGTATTTTTTGCGCTTTTTAGTTTCACCCGAGAATTAAAATTAATAATTTTGTTTTAAATTACGCTTTCAATAATTATTCAACTTTAAACGGAAAAATATCAATAAATATTCCTCAATTAAAGCTAAAATGAATTTTGCAATTGATAAAGTTAATATAAGATTTAAATAATCGGATAGAAAGAAGGCAGAAGTTACTTTTAAAAAAATAATAATCTTATATTGGTGAAATTGGTGCGTCGTTAACTGATTTCATAAATTTAGTAATATGTCGCTTTATTTCTCCAATAATTTGTTTAAATTTCATAAGCAATATTAATTGTGAATATAAATGTTTATTAGATCAAGAGTTAAGATTCTTTGGATACCTAGTTTGGAAACTTTTTTTAAATAATTTCCTGAGAGATTTAAATTTTACAGCATAAAATATCGTCGATCTTAAAAGAATCATGAGAAAACTATTCTTTCTTAAAGATTTGCATAAATTTTTACAACTAATATTAGCTGAAGAGTATCCTTTTATATATACTACAATTTTTCTAAATAAAATAAATCATTTTGAAATTAGCTAGGCGATAATTTCATTAGACTAAAAATATATTAGAACATTTATTCAATATTAGGGCAATAAACTTTTAGTCGCGGCAAAATTAAAAATTAGTATAATTATTAAATAATCTAAAAGTAATTATTACTTACCTGGGAATGCGAACGGAGAGACCAACAAGGGGGGTCAGACTTGGCTGAAAAAAAATGGAGAAAATTATATTTTCAGAATCACATATAGCTAACGTTTCAGTCGATAACTAAAAACTTACATATAAGATGTACAAAATTTTCAGAAGCTGGCCCTATTGGGTTTTGGAGGTAAAAAATTGAGAAAAAAAAAAGATAGAAAAATTTCAAAAAAAAAGAATATTTTGTAGACCATATTAATGATTGGGTCCATATTTAGTATATAAATCCCAGGTAAGTAATAATGATTACCTTCAATTGAGATATTTAATAAATTAGAGATCTCCAATTAAATTTTAATCTCTTTTAATTAAATTCTCTAGTTCACTAAAATAATCTAAATGTAAGAAGCCCTAATATTAACTTAGAATAATTCATTTAATAAGTCTCTTATTATAATTTATAAAGATTTTAATTCAGTAAAATTAAGAATTTTTAAATACTAACTCAAAGAATGGTAATACATTTAATTTTAAATCTTGCAAATTCATTTATTAAATCTAAATATTTTTGTTCTTATTATACTTATATACTTATGATTTCTTGAATAGAGTTAATTCTACTTTTATATAAACTTTGGACCCATTTTTGTGATAGATTTGGCTAAAATTTGAATATTTTTTCATTTAATAGAAAAAGTAATATATATCAAACTTGATACTTTATTAAATTATAATAAATAGTCTAAAAGCATGATGTAGTAATGTTACCCTCCCTCTTTAACCCTAACTGAGAGCTTCAATCTTTTATTATCAATCACTCTCTCTCTCTGAATCTTCAAAAGTTATAAACTTCAACTTTTATCTTCAAACTTATTCTTATCTAACTAAATATATTTTTCATGTATCCATGTTCATATATGCTCAAAATATTCTGCAAATCAAAACCAACCAAAGCGAGAAACTTTTCATATATTTTTCTCGCTTTGGGAGGCCAAGTAAATATAAATAAGACTTAATCAAAAAAATATCTATAGTAGGTATAAAAATTATATATAGTAAATTATTTAAAAATCATAATATGTTTTAAGAGTTTCTGATGCATCTAAATATTTTTAATTATTAGTTAATTTAAAAATAAAATTTAAAGTTCTTGTTTTTTAGATACATTACTGTTCTTTAATATGTGCATCAGAAACTCTTAAAACATATTATGATTTTTAAATAATTTACTATATATAATTTTTATACCTACTATAGATATTTTTTTGATTAAGTCTTATTTATATTTACTTGGCCTCCCAAAGCGAGAAAAATATATGAAAAGTTTCTCGCTTTGGTTGGTTTTGATTTGCAGAATATTTTGAGCATATATGAACATGGATACATGAAAAATATATTTAGTTAGATAAGAATAAGTTTGAAGATAAAAGTTGAAGTTTATAACTTTTGAAGATTCAGAGAGAGAGAGTGATTGATAATAAAAGATTGAAGCTCTCAGTTAGGGTTAAAGAGGGAGGGTAACATTACTACATCATGCTTTTAGACTATTTATTATAATTTAATAAAGTATCAAGTTTGATATATATTACTTTTTCTATTAAATGAAAAAATATTCAAATTTTAGCCAAATCTATCACAAAAATGGGTCCAAAGTTTATATAAAAGTAGAATTAACTCTATTCAAGAAATCATAAGTATATAAGTATAATAAGAACAAAAATATTTAGATTTAATAAATGAATTTGCAAGATTTAAAATTAAATGTATTACCATTCTTTGAGTTAGTATTTAAAAATTCTTAATTTTACTGAATTAAAATCTTTATAAATTATAATAAGAGACTTATTAATGAAATATACTAATTTATTTTAGTTTTTAAGACTTTTAGATATTTCAATAAGTTTGAAAAAAATTTTATTTTTCCTCGCCCAAAGGGTATTAACGAAGAATTTGGTTATTTTTTGGGAAGTTTATTTTCTTTATTTAATTGAACTCTATCATAAGAAAAAAATCAATTTATTATTATTATTATTATTTAATGCTGTACGGTTTAAGCAGCTAGAAAGATATAATCAAGATAGTTTCATACTTTGATTTTTCACATTGAACTCAATTTATTCGAGAAACTTAATCATTATACTGAACTGAAATGCCTCAGCACCATGCTAGTTAACTTATTTCCTCATAGTATGGTCTTAAATTCGATTTAATACTAAGAGAGTAGCTCTATATTAATTGATAAATTTAATAAAAAAGGATTCTATCATAGATATTCAATTGAGTCAGAGCTTCATGAAAAATAATTTTTCTTAGAAATTGAGCAAAAAATATAAATTTTTTATCTCCGCTCAATAGAATATCAGGTTTTAATTCCAATAAATATAAGATAATAATTGTTAATCAATAATAGATTCTTGATATCTGAAAAAGAGAGAAAGGTTTATGAGGCATTTAGTGAGATATTTGGTGCAGGATTTTTCTATGACTTTGCCAAACTTAAATTCTTTAGAGAAGTTTAATAAAGATTTGATGTTAAGAAATTTTAGGAGAATCAAGAAATCATTAGAATATTCAAAAAATGGCGAGATTTCATGCTTCAATCTCTATTTAAAACAACAATATGAAAAATAATATTACATTTCTATTTTAATTGAGAATTATTTTTCTCATTTAAACATTTGTGAAAGAGTAACAAACTACATATAATATCATGTAATCATATATTTTCAAAAATGGAATCAAGAACTTTTTGAGTTTTAAATGTCGTTTTAAAAAAGTGAAAAAGCTCCCTTTTAACATTCTGTACATTCATATAATAATTAATATAATTAGGGAAGACTCAATTAATAAATTTGTAAATTGTCCGTTAATATTTATTTCACCTGGAACACAATCTCTTAAGCCAATATTAATTGCTGTAAAACATATAAATTCTCATAAAACTTACTCAAAGAAATTTAATTGGAAAGTTCTTCTATGACTACATCACTTTCAAACATTATCTTCGATTTGTAATTTGGATATGCTTTTATTTTTATCTCATCAAAACTGAAAACCCCTCTAATTGCTGAAGACTTAATTCGTCCTGATAAACTAAGTTAGATATCAGTTGTAGTTATAAAGCCGATAGATTTATCATCGATTAAGTATAGTTAGTGATCTTAGTCATACAGGCCAGCTTAAACTTTTAAGTCCAAAACCTATCCACTTGGAAGATTCTAGAAATCTTGGTTATCCAGATTGATCAAGGCCATACTAACTGGATATGAGGACCAATCATTTCCGTAATAAGCGAAATTATTTTATGCTAAGTTTGTTGAGAGGCCTTATGGTCGCTCATTTTCATAATTTACAGCTCCTCCTTTTATAGCAGCATAGTTATTTGTAAAAGTGTTGTTCTTGACAAAAAAGTATAGAATTAAAAATTATAATTTCATAAATGACAATCTGCTAGCATCCTAAAATTGAATATTTGTTAAAAGGAACTTACCTGATTCTATCTTATTTGAGCATGATAAGAATATTTGGGGAAGGAAAGAATTTATATGTTTTTTAAAAGTAAAAATTTATAATCTTCCAAATTAGACAACACTTTTTCATTAATAATTTCTTTAAAAATTTAATATATATATATATATTTTTAAGGGTTTTATGAAATTATTATGGCAAGAAATAAATTAATTTAATCGATTAAACAATTCAAGTAAATGATATCATAAATGATAATTCAGAATTTTTCATTTATAATATGCTTGATAGTTTTTAATGTGTTAAGAGTTTCCTTAAATGCCTACAATAACTCCTTAATATTTTTTTGCATTAGATTTTTTAAAAAGTAAATATTTTTGATTAATTTATTTATTTGAGTGGCAAGAATAATGGCAATATATACATTCCTCTAAAAAATATTGATCCTCCGGAATTTAAAGCTTAGTTTCCATTAAATGTAGAATTTTATACTATAATATCTGCATTTTCTAAGAAGATCACTCCTCCTGATATTAATGCGTTATTATTTTCAAAAACTGAATTCGCGATTTTCACATTGGATTTGAATAATTGTGTTTAAATTTTATCAGTTACAAAAAAAACTGATCCTTATAAGCCACTTATATTTGAAATAGTTGCATTTACTATTTCTATCTAAGATTTAGAAATTTAGAATACTATTCCTTTTTTATGATGATTATTTGCACTTTTAATGAAAGAGTTATTCAATAGGAGAGATGTTTCAAATAAGTTAAAAAGTCTTGAATTGAAATCAGAAGCCTCAAAATATCTTATTTTTAGTGTAGATGCCTAGAAATCAAGTATTGGTTGCATGAAATTACTTTTAATTGTTGATAGTTAAAGGTTTTCTATTGTTAAATTAAAATTTAAATTAATTGTAATTAATTTAACTTTTTTATTGTGATGTCGGTTCGTTAAGATTATATTACGCTTTTGCCCTCAATGTTATTTGTGATGTTCTTAAGTTAAAATAAAAGAAACAAATAAATTAGTTTCATTTTATTCAGCATCATTATAGAGTTTTTAGTATTTATTAAGCACCCTGTTATATTTTCAAAGGTTGATTAAATCATATCGAATTGACTATCTGATCTTACTTCTATGAATTCATATGATGTCGATGATTAAAATTTATTTATATCTGTATTTTTAAATTAAATATAAATGATAAACTGGTAAGATTCGTATTTAGAACTATTAAATGTGATTGAGCCAGTCTTATAAGTTTGATTATAAAAATAAAAAAGATATAATATTCTGTTTCCGTACAGCATTATATAATATTGTAGAAATAAATTTGAATTTGGAAAATTAATTATAATTATATTTAAATTATTTAAAATTCGTGGCAGTTAAAGTTGTCCAATTTAAACGATCTTGGGCTTGTTTGATAGAGAATTCAAAATTAGCTGGACTTTACTATTGGCAATACTATTTTATCGCATCCCCAGACAGAGATAATTCGACTTTAATTAAACACCTTTAAATTCAATAAATTATACCTCCACATTAAAGTCGAGTTATCTCTGTCTGGGGATGCGATAAAATAGTATTGCCAATAGTAAAGTCCAGCTAATTTTGAATTCTCTATCAAACAAGCCCAAGATCGTTTAAATTGGACAACTTTAACTGCCACGAATTTTAAATAATTTAAATATAATTATAATTAATTTTCCAAATTCAAATATATTTCTACAATAATAACAATTTTAATAAATTTCAAGAAATTTCAACCTTTTTATATTTAATAAAATTTCTTAAAAAATTTAATAAAATCCTGATTATCATAATAAATGGAATGGTATTTAGGATTTAATTGATATACTTTTTAAAATTAAGAAATGTTTTGATTTAAAAATAATCTGATATAAAAGTATAAATTTACTATTGTTCTCCCCGACACCCCTACCCCTCCCCTACCCCTAGCGAGCCTTACAGCCCCTACCCCCCCTACCACCCCTACCCCTCCCCTACCCCCCCATAAAATATGCCATTTCAAATGAAAAAATTGACTCCCACAACCTGAATCGATTTCCTTAGTGACATCTCGACTTCATGACTATTTATATATATACAAAAAATAACATAAAATTTTCAAAATTTTTTCTTCAGCTCTAAGCTACAAATACGATCTAATTTTTTATTTTTAATATGTTTTTCTTCGTCCACCTACTTTTTCTCACATACACCCATAGGAAAAATAAATTTCTATTAAATAAAATTAAATTAATTATTTTTATTGACATAACATACATAATTTAACTTTAAAAAAAAATTAATCTCTTACATCACCGTCATTCGTCATATTTCCAAAAAGTAGTATGATTAATTTTTTATTTATTATTTTTCTATTCAATTCTGGTTTAGCTCATTTACGTTTTTTTTTCAAAAATCATAAGTTTGTTAAAATTACAATTTACTTTATTTCAAATTCTGTCATTTAAAAAATAATAATATTATTTATATCAATATGAATCATCTTTTTGGAAACATTTAACTCAATTTAAACTAAAGTTAGTTCATATTATGAAAAATAATAATTTATAAATCTCTTACTTTTAATTCATACATAAATATTTGCAAATTTATTTCAATTATTTTTTACATTTTAATATTTTATTTATTAAAATTAAGCAGCATTCAATTTTAGTTGGTAAAGATGTATAAAGTAATTAGAATTAAAAGTCAGAGTATTATGCATTTACTAGTTTCAATTCCATTATAAATTTTCACTTCCTGATAGATCTAAAGTAAGTCTTTAAGGAATTTTACAGTATTTTATATGTATGTATTAAATAAGATAATGTGGATAAGGCCACAATATTCTTGAAACTGAAGGCACCCTTATATTTCTTTTTAGATATTTATTAAATCTATTTAAAACTTAAAATTTTAGCAGGAAGCAAAACTAATGATTAAACCTTTAAATTTTCTCCATTTATATTCAATCACTAAATTGCTAAATAGTAATTTATAAATCTTAAATTTATAGTAGTAATAAAGTAAAGTAAAAAACTTAAAACTAATAAAATTTTAATTTACCAATACTTCATTTTATTAGCATTATAAAAATCAATGCAATTCCAAAATTATATATTATTTCTTAAAATCTTCTATTATATCAATGTTATCAAAAAATCATTTCTTTTTATAATAAAAGTAAATTGTAATTTTAACAAACGTATGATTTTTGAAAAAAAAACGTAAATGAGCTAAACCAGAATTGAATAGAAAAATAATAAATAAAAAATTAATCATACTACTTTTTGGAAATATGACGAATGACGGTGATGTAAGAGATTAATTTTTTTTCAAAGTTAAATTATGTATGTTATGCCAATAAAAATAAGTAATTTAATTTTGTTTAATAGAAATTTATTTTTCCTATGGGTGTATGTGAGAAAAAGTAGGTGGACGAAGAAAAACATATTAAAAATAAAAAATTAGATCGTATTTGTAGCTTAGAGCTGAAGAAAAAATTTTGAAAATTTTATGTTATTTTTTGTATATATATAAATAGTCATGAAGTCGAGATGTCACTAAGGAAATCGATTCAGGTTGTGGGAGTCAATTTTTTCATTTGAAATGGCATATTTTATGGGGGGGGGTAGGGGAGGGGTAGGAGAGGGGTAGGGGGGGTAGGGGGTGGTAGGGGTGTACAGGTGCTCGCTAGAGGGTAGGGGAGGGGTAGGGGTGTCGGGGAGAACATACTATCATATGTAAAAATAATTACGTTTTAATAGTTATTTAATAAGAAATTTTAAATTCTTCGCTCTATTTAAATATATGTTATAAAAAACAAAAATAAATGAGGAAAATAAAATTATTTATTAATAATTATATTCAAAGATAGATATTACAGAAATAAAAAACTAATATCTATGGGAAAAATATATTTTAAATTTTAATCAATTTAAATTTAATATATATAGTTTTTACTATTTATAAAATACATAATTAGAAAAGCTTTTATATTTCTTTACATTTAAAGCTTTGACCTTAAAATTAAAATTAAAATCATTTGATAATCTTTGCATAATTACCCATTCCTATTCTATTTTTATTTTTATATAGATATTTACTATAATAGTGAATTTAATTAATTAATTAGTAGTTAAAAATAAATAAGTTTTTTCCACAATTTTTAAAATTAAAATTTCATTTTTAAAAATGAAAAATTATAAATAAATATATAATAAGTTGAGAATTTACGATTTAAGTTTCACTTATTGACACATTTTATGTTGTAAAATATTATAGTATAAAATAAATCACTATCTAAGCTATTTAAAATCAATTATTATATCTAATATAAATAATAATATAATCAAAAACTTACAGAAAAAAAGTTGCTAATGCAAAAAACTTAACAACTTTTATTTAGATTTTCAATATTTTTATTAATTATAATGACTTAATAAATTTAAAACTTTACTCTGTTTTAAAATTAAATCTAGATTCTCGTAGTTATCCGCTAAAAATTTAATTTTTAAATTTCCTTTCTAATTAAGAAAGTTTTCTTTAATTTAAAAATTTTTTTGCCTGTATGTTAAAAACAATTCAGCTCGCATTATTATTCCCTTGGTATTTGAAAGCTCAAAGAATCTGAATTTTCAATAAGCCCGGTCACCCTATTTTTGATAATGAGACTCTCTCATTTAAAAAATTGTTACATTTTGAATTTTAACCAATGATAAAGTTTACATTTTAAGCAGTTAAACTTGCCACTCAATCCTAGTTTGATTATTAATTATTACAGTACCTTTAATTGCATCCATAGTGAATAATTCATGGTTCCCAAACTTTTAATTATATTAAAAATATTAAACTTGCTGATAAGTTATTTTAAATTTAAATCATTTTTATTTATTTGAAAAATAAATAAAAACTTATTTATATGTTACTAGTAGCTATTAATATTTGCCTTTATATAGGTAATGTATTCTTATTAGTTGATATCCTGATTAAATAACAGTAAAATATATCAATTTACTAAATTTTCTAACTAATATACAACCCCATAGATCAATTAAGACACAAAAATTAAGGTAATGAACAATTAAATGAAAATTTAATTATTATAGGGGTATTATTATAATGTTTAGGTTAATTAGCTATTGGCTCGATTATTTTTGGTTATAAAATAAATCAATCAGGGTGTGTAAATTTAATTTTAGCCTTATTATAATTAATATTAGCCAATAATTATAAATTTTCATTTAATTTTTTATTACCCCAATCTTCGTGTCTTAATTTATCTATGAGTTTTATTAATAAATTTATATGGCTTTATTGCATTTTAAAGCATTTCCTTAAGATAAATAATAATTTATTATGCACTTTTATATTCATTAATTATTTTTAAGTAATTATAAATATATTGAGGTCAAATATAGTCTAAAAAAATATTAAAAACTGAATCAGTTTTGAGTTTAAATTTTACAGATATTCAAGAAACAGTTAATTATCAAGGTTTGTTAAATTTTAATTGTAAAACATCCCGTTCTCTGATATATTGGAATTTGAGATAACAAAATTAATATGATTTAATTAAAAAATCTGCTTTTTCTTTTATAATAGATATAAAGTGTTATTAAGTTGTAAATTATTCAAAAATCGTTCTATGAGTTGAAAATGTAAAATAAACTTGATTCTAATGCAGAATTATTCCTAAATACAGATTACCTCATAACTGCCTATGCATCATTTTACAAGTATAAAACTCCCCCTGTGATAGCGAAATTGCTCAAGAATGTACAATTCTCAACCTCCACGAAGCCATAATTTTGCAAAAATATCACACCCCCTTATTCTGCGTAATTATTTGTTATAGTTAGGTTACTAAGAAAAACCTTTGAGTTTTTTCTCTATGAAAATATAAAGGAACCTCTTCCAATACTGTAATTATCTTTTACAAGGGAGTTTTTAACTTATAACAAAGCATAGAAATAAGTAATTACAAAAGAATGGAAACATATAATTTTATATATTTAATTAAATTTAAAAGCATTTTCTTCTACATAAAATAAGCCGTTTTAGATTCCAAAATTACTAGAAAAGTTGCAATTATCGAACAAAATTATCGGGGGGGGGAAGTTTCCTGCACTCGAGGAAGTTTCCTGCACTTTTTTTATTTATGTAAAACTTAATAAATTTTACATAAATAACAAGATTTAACATTTTTATGACTCATTAATATTAAGAGCATATTTATACATCATTTAAATAGTTCTAGAAAATATAGTCTAGCATTATATAGGTATGTAAAGAACAAGAAATTTGAATCAAAATTTCATTAACAATTGGATACAATATTTGGAATTACAATAAGTACAGAGAGAATAATGTAATGGTTTAAAGACAGAAACCTAAAAATATCAGATGAAATATGTCAGATTTGTTGGAATCTGAAAGAGATAATGAATAATTGAGTAATAAATTAATTATAATTTTAACAATGAAATTAGTTCAAAAGTTGAATATAGTTGTTATAAAAAAAATTTTATTCATAAAAAATTTTTTAAAAAAAAAGTGCAGGAAACTTCCCTAAAATTTTTTTTTTATCATAAACCGGTGCAGGAAACTTCCCCCCCAAATTATCTATGGTGAGGCAATGTCATAAAGACTATTTTATTAAATTTAATAATATTTTATATCAATCTATTATTTAAGTTTATGTGTTCATTGGTTTATGAATTGCAAACTGTCCTTAATTTTAGGATATTTTATTTTATATGATAAAATTATAGTTAAATACTTAAGGTTAGGTAAAAAGCATTTATTTTTTCAAGTTTTTTAAAAGTTTCAGAATTCCCATTTTATTTTACCAAATAAATATTTTTAATTATTATAAAATTTTCTCTAATTGCACAGCTATTATTTGAATTATTAGATTTCACTTTATTCAAATTTACAGTATTTTTAGAAGAAATAACTATATTGATAAAAAGAGTTTATATAAATTTATTATTTATAATTGTTTTTTGCTTTTTAAAATAAAAATTTTAATAATTTCAAAAATATATTCAATTAAAATGAGTTATTACTTAATTATTTGCAAATTTGAAATTCTAAAATATGAATTAATCAGAGCTATGAGCGAAGCTAAAAAATGGCCCATTTAAGTTCACATTATTCTCAAGTAAACCTAATATATATATAGTCATATAATTTTTAGTTTGTAAATGAAATATTTGTTTACTCCATTTGAAATTGTAATTATCAGATTATTAAAAATTATTAAATAGCCCTTGATAAATTAGATATATTAATATTTAATTTCAACAAAGATTTTTAGAGACATAAGAAAGAGTTGATATTATTGAAATCGGAAATGTGAAATTATTTGAACTAATATTTATATCTTGAATAGATAACTTAAATATGTTTTTTCATTTATTTAAATATTATTTTTGTGAAATATTTAAATTAAATTATATTAATGATAACTTTCTAGTGAGCCCATTTTTATAATTAGAATCATCAACATTTTTAATTTATAAAAATCCATAGTTAGACTGAATGATATTAATTTAAATTAATAGCATTTTCAATAAATGATTGACACGTTTTGAATGCTATAATTTTTCTCAATAAAAATATCTAAGTTATTTATATCTGCCTCTTCTATTAAAATAAAGAGAGGTATCTTATAATTATAATTTATTTATTGTTTCATAATAAAAAATTAAGAATAAGAATAATATTTTAATAAATGATTCCATTACATTTTTATATTTCCCTGTTCTTCTATTGGAATTTAAATTTAAATAATAATTCTAATTTATAAAATCAATTTAAGCGAAGTAAATTACCTATTTTTGCTAATTTATGATTAAGTTGACATTAAAAATGTATATATTTTTTAGGCTTAATATCTGTATTTATTCGAAGTTTAAAATATGCAATAGGGAATAAATTAATCTCTTAAAATTTTATATTTAATATTTTCTTTTGCTTTAAATAATTAAAAAAGATAAATAAAATATTTGAAGATTTGATATAATTTAATGTACAAGAAATTAGTTTTGTAATTACATTTTATTCCTGTTATATTTTTATAACAAAAATTAAACTAATTTGAATTGAATATTAAGTCAAATTATTTTTTACTTCCTAAATATTATTTTGAATCATGCAATTACTAGCTCTAATGTTACTATTAAATAAGAATTAATTATTAACATTTAGCTTTATTATACAAACATATATTATAATTTAAAATACTAATTGAAATATTATTGATGTTTTAAAGCTAAACAACTCCAATATTATTTGTTCTAACCAAGATACCCCACCCTTAACCGAGATACCCCTCCCCATACCCCCCTCCTCACCCCCAACCTATTTTATAATAAAATAATAATTTAATAATTTATAAAATCTTTTATAAATGAGAATTTTAAAAATTATTGGATTAAATAATTACTTTTATTTATAATTAAAGCTTAATAATTTTAATTATATTTAAATTAATAATAATGATTATTTTATAAAATATTATATTATTTTATTATAAAATAGGTTGAGGGAAGGGAGGGGGGTATGGGGAGGGGTATCTCGGTTAAGAGTGGGGAGGGGTATCTCGGTTAGAACAATTATTCAAATATGACTGAGTTATATCAATTTCATTTATTTTGACTTCATAAAAGTTCATCAATTAAAGCACATAAAATTATCTATTATATTTAAAATCTTAAAAAATTCTATATCTCTAAAAATTATTATAAATAAAATGTAAAACATAATTTGACTACTAAATGGGATTATTACCTTAAGTTTCGTTTACATATAATCAAAACCCCAAAACCCCTTAATGAGGTTTATAAGTGCTTTGATTTGTTGGGAATTTGTTAGTGGTTGGGGTTATTAAAAGGTTTTAATTTGAAATTTATAGTAAATGTATTTAATTTAATCACTCAAAATGCACTTTTGGATCATGAGGGAGATGTCTGAAGTTTATCTTACATAACCACAAATCTATCTGCTCTATTTATATGTCTGATCTTCAGTTTGGTCTTATTATTATTGACTCTCCCATTTGTTTCATTTATTGAGATACTCTTGTTTTGTCAATAAATTGCTTTATTCTTTGTTTAGCATCCTTCTCGCACCTTGTAGAGTAGTAATCGTTGCGAGGCATATCGCATTCTATTATTATTGCTGCTATTGCCAACACATCCCATTGAAAGTCTCCGTCTCTCCAGTCTTCTCTTTCTGAATAGTACCCTTGAGTTCCTATTACAGTTCCAAGCCTTGATACTTCCACTCATTAGGGTCTGTTGAAATCGATTATTGCTACTCTTACTGGTGAAAAGTTTTACATAGGCTTGAGATCCCTGTGAACAAAACCTAACATAGCTCTTTGATACCCTGTATAGTTTAGGTTGCTATTAATGCAAGCTATCAATGGTTTCTTTAATCAGTTATGAAATCTCTGAGGGTCATTTCAAAGAGTGGTAGTCTGAAAGCTACATGATCTTTGGCTAGGAGAATGGCATCTAGCTATATTAAGTATTTGAACTCTTTAAACTTTGCATGAGTGAGTACTCAATACTCATAAGTAAACTCATATCCATTTAATATTTATCATCACTTAGGAGATAGTTGAAAGGATAAACTTTGTAAGCTTATTGATGATCCTTAATAACTTTCTTGTCATAGGAATCCTCTAGAATTAGGTAGCTTTAGAGAGAAGTATTTAAATCAATCTATGCAAGTACTGGAATTTTCTTGTATTATATTTTAATCATGATTTTAGTGACTTCTGATGCTAAGAGATGCTTGCTATTGCTAAAGTATAAATTGATTTGGGGAAATTCATCAAAATAAAAATATAATTGTGAGAGTATATATAATATATATATATATAGAATTATAACTGCCTATAATTTGATCAGCTTGAAATCGTAATTTGATTTGGTAAACTTTTAATATTAAACTTAATTATAATAATTAATTTTGACCAAATTGTACAAATTGTACATTGTACAGCTCTAAAATATCTTTTTTTTGTTAAGGCGTACTTTTAAGAATTGTACAAATTGTACATTGTACAGTTTGGAAATAATAGTTTTTTTTAAATTACAAATTGTACAGTTTGAAAGTGATATATAATGTAAATTAATTATATTTAAGCTATTATGGAATATATATAATGGAGTAATCTCTCTCAAACTAAAACACAAATGCATCACTCTCACTGTAACAAACCCCGAAACCCCTTGACTTCCCTGAATGTGTTCTTGTGTATAGTACCACCGTTCCCGCTGACCCTGGACTGCATCTCACTCTCTAACTTAGTACCATGAATCACCTTTCTGTATTGCATCTCCAGTCTCTGTCGTCCTAGGTCCTAAGACCACCGAGTGTTACTGTTAATATACCGTGCTCTTTTAGACATCCTTAACATCTCTCTATGCCATCTTGGCAACACAGACTTCCCTACACAAACACGACACATCTTTATGTACCGGCATGGATCTTGGACGACAGAGACTGGATGCGCAATACAAAAAGGTGATTCATGGTACTAAGTTAGAGAGTGAGATGCGGTCCAGGGTCAGCGGGAACGGTGGTACTATACACAAGAACACATTCAGGGAAGTCAAGGGGTTTCGGGGTTTGTTACAGTGAGAGTGATGCATTTGTGTTTTAGTTTGAGAGAGATTACTCCATTATATATATTCCATAATAGCTTAAATATAATTAATTTACATTATATATCACTTTCAAACTGTACAATTTGTAATTTAAAAAAAACTATTATTTCCAAACTGTACAATGTACAATTTGTACAATTCTTAAAAGTACGCCTTAACAAAAAAAAGATATTTTAGAGCTGTACAATGTACAATTTGTACAATTTGGTCAAAATTAATTATTATAATTAAGTTTAATATTAAAAGTTTACCAAATCAAATTACGATTTCAAGCTGATCAAATTATAGGCAGTTATAATTATATATATATATATATATCTACAATTATATTTTTATTTTTGAATTTCCCCAAATCAATTATACTTAGCAATATCCTCATTTTCTCTGATTCATTTGCTAAATAAAGTTCCTGAACTTAAAGAGGCTCCCTTGCTATTTTTTTGTTGAGCAACTTCAGTTGAGTGTCTTAATCTTTAACTTCTATTTCTTTCTTGTGGGCTTTTAAAAGATGCCTCTTTAAGCATCTTGTTTGAGACTACTACTTATGGCACTCAAAGCAATCATACTTTCCATCAACTTTATCGTGCTTTAAGTATACAGTATGCTTAGCTTCCTTATGGAGCTTCATATGTCTATACCAGCTTGATTTATGAGTGAAGTCTCTTTCACAATTCTCAAAAAAATATACTTAAACTTCCTCTTCTTACATTGAAATTTCATTTCTAATTTTCTCCTCCTCTCTGTCTACCACACACTTGTTTGCCTTTAATTTTCTATTAGTAATTTCTATTTTAATAACAGAGACCTCAAGTGATAGCTCTAGTAGTTTTTAATGAGAATTCATCTCACAGGTATCACACTTTTTATTGCTGCCAAAAGTAAGTCTCATTTGGTTTGATGTAAGTGCTGTTGTTTTTCTTAAAATGTTGGCGCTCATATTTAAATTTGAATTTAAAATTATAAAACTGCCTCTATAACTGAGAGTTTATATGAGAGGTATGCAAGCCTAAAAGTTTCAAGGGAAGTTTTTAGAGTATAAGTGAAGAAATATTAGTGCTAAGAGACGATCCAACTCTAAATTTAGATGAGAAAGTAATCATTTTTACTATCAATAAAAAGTTTATTATAGTACGTACCGATTTAGGAGGTGCACCTAATTAAGTATGTACTACTTTAGGAGGTATTTTGTGTCTTTATGATTAAATTTAGGGTGCTCCTAATTAAGTACTAGCTTTAATTAAAGCTCCTAATTAAGTACTAGCATTTTAGGAGCTGCTCCTAATTAAGTATGTACCAATTTAAATTAAAAAATATGGAACTATAACAGTAGAAATTGATATCAATCTCTTAAATTTGAAACCAGTTCTCAAAACCTTCTCCATATTATTCTTAGAGAATGATCTCCTATAGGATGCCCATATATTTAATAGTAAGTTTTCAGAGGTATATAATTGAAATCAATAAACTTAAATTTGAATATAATTCCTTAAATCTGTAAACAAGATGGAGTCAATGAATGATGCAATGAAAAGAGTGCAGCACAAGAATTGATTCAAAGATTTAGATGCAAGGAGGATTTGCACCGCTACCTGGTGCAGCAAGATAATGAACGCATAGTAGCTAATCTTGATTATGTAGTTGGTTTGTTCCTGCTAACGATGGAAGGTACTAAAATATCATTTCTAATAGCGATACTCTGCGAAGAGAAGAAAGCATTGAAAACTTAAGAAGTAAAGTTTGCAGAGATTACAAATTTTCCAGAAATCTCAATGAATAACTTATATGATGGTGCAATGAATGACTCAGAAGTTTCGCAGTACCTGCATAATAAGAAGCAGTTGTCAAATAAACTACCTGAAAGAAACTATTTCTTTGGCATACTTGCAACAATTAAAGGTGATTATTTGAAAGAAATTATTCAAGAGTCTCATAAGAAAAGGTACAGCATCTCTTCAGAAGATAAAGACAAACAAGGGATCAAGATAAGTGAGAGCTGGCTATCAGAGCTGCAGAAGTACCCTTATATTTCAAGTAAGATTTGTAGTTTAACTCTTTTGAAAAATCTGGTGCTAGCATCATTTTCATTAAGGAATACAGCAAGATTCACAGAGAGCGAAAATCGCAGACAAAGAATGAAGTTAGCGAGAGACTTTATTCAAATATTTAGCCTCCAGAGTCAATGAACATAGATACTGGAGCTGGCAGCAAGAGAAGGAACATAGGCCTAAGCAAGCCTTAAGAGGAAGAAAAAAAAGAGAAGCTAGCTTTCTCTAAAGAATTTTAAATCTGACTTATATATTTATTAACTTAACTACAAAACTTATTTATATACATTCACTCTCCCTTCTTTAGCATTCTTTTAAGCCAACAAATTATCTACTCTCTTCGCTGAGCCTTTAATAAAGTCTACTGTATCGATAGGTAGGTCATGCATCAAGTCATATAGCAGCAGTTTCTTGTAATGACCTTTTAATATACCCCAGTAGAACTCAATTCCATTAAACTATGGACTGTAAGGTACGTTGAACACTGGCGTTATTCTAAGTTGTTCATAACTCTTCCTTGTATCTTTTGTCTTATGAACTGATAGATTATCAACAAACAGTATAATCTCTTATTCAGGGTACTTCTCTCTCAGCTGCTCTAAGAACTTAATATATTGATCTGTCTTAATAGAGCGAGGATGAATAACATAAGTTTCTAAACCAGCATCCTCGCTAATACCTCCAAGAATTGCCATTGTTTATAAAACCCCATAGATCAATTAAGACATGAGAATTGGGGTTAAGAACAATTAAATTAAGAATTAATTATTATTGGCGTATAATTATAATGTTTGGGCTAATTATTAAAACTATTGGCTCGATTAATTGTCCTTATAAAGTAATCCAATCAGAGTGTGTATATTTGATTTTAGCCTAATTATTTATAATATTAGCCAATTATAATTAATTTTAAATCTAATTGTTCTTAACTCCAATTCTCGCTTCTTAATTGATCTATGGGGTTTTACCTTAACTTTCAAGATATATACTTCTATATTACTATGCCTCCTATACCAAGACTTCTAGATGAAAGTGTTGAATGTAAACACAGCCACGTCAGCATGTATAAAATTAATATTATTCTATTAAGCTCTCTGCATTTGATTATAAATATAATTTAGGTTATTTTTGTAAAATGGCAGAGTGAAATCAATCACTCTCTTGATACGATTCACACTTTTGTAAGAGATACCATTTTGTTTATAGATGTTGGTTATAGACTAAGCAGAGATCTTCAACTCAGGGAATTGACGATGAAACATAGTAGCTCGTTGGTCGAGAGAGAAGTGAACGCAATACTTCAAAGTTTCTTTCATAAATAAGATAGTAAATATGCATCTATAGAAACTTTGACGACCTCTTAGGCTTAGAAATAAGCTTTTTTCTTTTGCTTTAATTATACTGCTATTAGACAGTGGAAGCGAACAGTTGATGGACTTCGCTTAAAGAGTAGTGCAACATACTTATAATTTAGAACTGGTTTGACTTATTAACTGTATATATCACATCTATATCGCAGTTTAAACACTAAATCTATATACTTTTCATCATAAAAAGACCCCAAAAGCTTGCTATTTTTTGTCTCGCATTTAATTAATAACCCCAACCACTAACAAATTCTCTACAAATCGAAGCACTTTTAAACCTCATTTAGGAGTTTTGGGGTTTTGAATCTCTCTATTATTCCATATTTACATTAGAGTTATATCAAAGTTGAAATTTTACTATTGAATACAACATTCCATAAAATAATTGGGTTTATAACAGTTTAATTCGTTTATTTTAAGAACAAGTCAATATAAATTTCTTTAAATTTAATAGTTCTTAGGGAATCATTTTTTTATAATTTATAATAGGTTTTTCTAATTTTTAATATTTTAGTTTATAGTCTATTATATATAATCTTCATTATAACTTTTTTTAAATAAAATAGTTTTATAATAATTAAGCAAAGATGGATGAGAAAAAAATATTATTTTAATAAAATTCGACTAATTTATGTTTTATTAGCATAAGTAATCTAAATTCAATTATCAATTGATTTTTATTGATTATCTTGGATTATGGCATTTTCTGAATTGGCTACAACTACTCTTGAGTCTGCTATTAAATTTTCTATTTATAAGAATCTGTTGTTTTTCATTTCAAAATCAATGCATTTTATATAAAATTATATTTATTAATGCTCTCAAGCTAATCAATTTAGATATTAAGCAGAGGTTAATCAGAGTAGAGTAGGTTTGAGTAAGTATTTTGGAATAAATATTGATTTGTAACTACAATAAATCATAAATATTCTATTTTTAATTTATAATCAATAAAACATAATTTTAGTCTATATGTTAATTTAATTTTTAACAATTAAATGCTAATTCTTATAATTATAATTATTGGTTTATATTTTAAAAGTGAAATCACTTAATTACTGATTTTATTTTAATCTATATATAAAATAATTTAATAAGATCTTTTTTGCTAATTTTTTTTTCACAAAATAATTAATCTACTCTCAATATTATTGTTAAAGATAACTTTGATGAAGATGTTATTCATTCTATTAAGTGTGATTGAAAAAAATATGTTTGATTAGAGTTTTTCATTTTAGTTTACTATGGTGTTTTATATATTATAATATTATATATGATTATAATTTATAATATCAAAGAATTATAAATATATGAAATATATATAAATTGGTGTTGTTTGTTATGTTTATCAATACATATTGGGGTGAGCTATATTTATAAATCAAAATTGATTGTAAAATTAAAAAATTAAATTTTTAATTTAAAATTATTTATAATGATTGTTTCAAAAGATGTTTTGAATTATGTAACTATTATATACACTTGAGGAAAAATTTTTGAAAAAAATGATTTATAAATTTTGTCAAATTCATATAACATTAAAACTCTAATAAATAATTTCCTTAGAATATGAATTTATAATTTAAATTAAGTTTTCTATATAAAAATCTATGTCTACACTAATAAATTATAAATTAAAATACTCATTATGTTATTTTAGTTTGCATTTCATAAGTTTAATAGATAATGCTAGCTGACGAGTAATACCATAGAGTATTTAAGAATACATTATTTGTAAATGTTAAATTGTTGATTGATTAAGTGTCTAAATATTGAAATAAAGTTTAATTATTTTACCCTACAAACTTGTTATTGTCAAGTAAAAAATACATATAGATAATATGATTTCTTAATTTTTAAATAATTCATAAATGATTTTAAGATTTTAGTATATCAAAATTTTAAGTGTATTTAAAATTGGTTTCTTTTAATTTATTTACAGAAATTATACTATTTATTTCATAATTTTCACTTCATTAACAAATAAATTAAGTCATTAAAAAATTAATTATTTTTACTTTATTTTTTAGATTATTTTTATAATAAAAACTTTTAATTTATAATTATTTGAAAGTTTGTTGAGCAAGGATTCATTAATTCATATTTTATCTAAATACATTTAACTAAATATTGATTTATCTAATTTTAAAAAATTTAATAAAATATAAGTAAAAACTCTAAAATAAAATAATCAACAAATATAGCAACATTTGCAGTTTATTTATTATGAATTGAGAAGTATTTCCCGTCGTAAATTAAGAAAGATTTAAATAATATAGATATATATATATATGATATAAAGAAAGCAATATTTTTCTGTATTAAAATATTAAATTGTTTTAAAAATTATAAAATCCCATAAATCCTAAATAGTGTAATTCTTATTTAAAAATCAAAAAGTCTTCTACATTCCTTTTACTCTTTATTTTTTTTCTCTTAAACTGTAAATAATATCAAAAATATTTTTATATTATATTTTTTATTGTTATTGCAATATTGTCTATTATCAAATTACTGTTTTATCCAGGCAATCTTTAATCTTAATTTTCAGCGTTATTCAAGTAAATTAATTTATATAAATATTAAAATAGATAATCTATATATATATATTATATATATATATATATATATATATATATATATATATATATATATATATATTTCAACATATTAATCGATAATCTAATCGAATATTATTTAATTTTATTGATTGATATATGTGGCTAATGTTTATTTTGAAAGATCTATAATGTTATTCTTAATTAAATAATTCGCTCCCTCTTACGTAAAAAAAAGTGAACTAGCAAGATGAATTTCACAATCTTTCATAGTTATCCAATTAAAATCATTGATATTTCAAAAATAAAGTACTTCAATATTTTTTATAATAAATTTAAGTATAATATTGATAAAATAGAAAAGTATATGAAGAAATAAATATGTAATATAAATTAACTGCCAATACTTTAGTATTTCTATATTTTATTTTATTAATAAAAAGAAAAATGGAATTATTAAAAGACTTTTGTAGTAATAATACAATTTTTTTAATGTTTGAGCTATTAATTAAGCATTTATTATTTTTATATTAATTGTTTTCCTAAATCATTCGTTACTAAGCGAAGAGCAAATGTTTAATAAATAATTCGGATTATAGTATATTTTCTAGAATAAAACTTATAGATTAAATCAATTATTGATTTTTTTTTCGCACAAAGATAACTTAAAATCATTAAAAATGAAAAGAAACAAAGTTTTGATTAGCTATTAATTATATTTATAAACTATTTAGTGTTTTTTAGTTGATCATAGCAAAATAAATTATTTCTTTCGCGTTTAATCAGTAGAATGATAAAAACCATTTAGAGAGGTTTTATAAAAAACTGAATGTAACAATTCCATCTTCATTATTATCTATAATATTCTAAATATATTTAGTTAAACGAATTAATTTCTCCAACTTTTTAATTTGAAAAATTCATGATCAATAGTTTATATTTGCATGTAGTAATGAATCTTCATAAGAAAATTAAGTCGAATATAATTCCTATATAAAAACTAAATCTTGGATAGTTAAATTTCAATTATAAATGAACATATATTTTTTCAATAAAATTCTTGATAAATTTTATGGAAATTAAAAATAGTTATATTAGATCTATATGCATGAATCTTGAATTTCGCAGAATTAGTTTCTACAATGGATATCATCCCTTCTTCTAATCTTTTATCAAATTCATAATTTATGACTTATCCGTTTGAGTATATGGTGGGGTTAAACTATATATTTGGTCGAGATTATCTATAGTTATCTTTAAATAATAAATATCAATAAAGAAAGAAAATTATCATAGAATTTTACATTAATCATTATGAAATTTTTTATTTTTTGAATTGATGTATCTTCATAAATAAATACGGAAGTTTTAGTTTTTGCAGAGTTGTTAGCTTAAGACTAATCTGAAGAATAAGGTCTCAAAAATAAAATAATTAAATTTATACGAATTTAAGTCTTATTATCATATTTTTGTTTAATGAAATTAAAGGCATTATTCCCGAGTATATCGTTGATGTGTTTGTACCTCCTTTAATATTAATATATTTAAAATATTATTTTTGCTTATTTTCTACTTTTAATATAATTTTTATAATATTTATAGTAACTGGTATATTTCTAGAAGCAGCTTGATTAAATAGTTCTCGAAAAGCGTCATCTAATTCTTTGTAAGGGTATAGTTTTGTACCTAATTGAGGCTATGTTTGTTCGTCGATTTCAGGATCAATATAAAAGTCATAGCCTAATTATAAAATAATTAATAAAAATCTCTGTAAATTTAAAGCATTTTTTAAATGTAATCAGCGATGAAATTTATAAATAAATTTAGGCATTGATTAACTTACTTCTACAATATGAAATATAATACTATTATTATCTTAATATAAATAAAAAATTAAATTATTATATAACTTCATGAATTTTGTTTTTGCAAATGTTTTTAATAATTTTGATCTTTAATTAACTCTGTTTTTATTTATTATTTATTAAAATGAGAATAGCTAAATTATTAAATGTAAAATGCTAATTAAAAATATATAATTCTTTCATTTAAAATGAATTTCAGTGAAACATATTCACAATTAAATTAATTTATGATTTTTTTGCAAATTAGTTTGAAACGACATTATTTTCAACATTAAATATTATAATTATTGTCATAATTACTCCTTATTAATTCATGAAAATTTAAAAAAAATTATTATACCTCCCTTAAACTAGATTTTTTATTTTAAATTGATAATTTATATATGTTCTGACCGAGACCCCCCCTCCAACTCCCTCCCCCTCAACCGAACCCCCCCTCCCTCAAACCAAGAATCCCCTTTTCTTTCACTTTTATTGTGATTTTTTGATGAATTTATTTTTACTCAGATAAATTTCTTACCCTTCGGGCAGATATTACTATTAAAATTATAATTTGATAAAGTCCACTATTCCCGTCGATTATTATGAGAACATACTCCCAAAGGGAAATATATATAATAAGGTATAATTTTGACTATCATGTGTAATAATATGATTTAATTGTTTAACATAAATTTGAAATAAATATTTTTTTTAAACTTAAATCACTATCACTCTACTATATAGGTAAATATTAATATAAAAACTTTTTATTCCTATTATTTTTAACTTCATTTAAATATAAAAACATTTATTATTATTACTTATTTAGTTATTTACTTTTAAAATCTTATTTCTTAAGCTTAGTTTATTGAAAAATTAAAGACAATTTATTATGTTTAGGATTGCCATTTAAATATATATATGAATAAAATAAGATTTAATAGTAAATAACTAAATAAGTAATAAGAATAAAAGTTTTTATGTTTATATGAAGTTAAAAATAATAGGAAAAAAAATTTTTATGTTAATTTTTACTTTATAGTAGAGTGTAAATGATTTAAGTTATAAAAAATTTTGAATTCAAATTTATGTCTATCAATTAAATCATATTATTACTCATGGTAGACAAATTAAAGCTTATTAGAAATATTTTCCTATGGGAGTATGTTCTAAAAAAAAGTAGACGGACGTAGCGCAACTTATCAAAATATATTTTTAATAGTAATATCTGCCCGAATTGCAAGAAATTTATTCTGAGTAAAAAATAAATTCATAAAAAAACTACTATAAAAGTATAATAAAAATGGTTTCTCTGTTTGAGAGGGGAGGGGGTAGGAGGGGTATGTCTCAGTTTGAACATATATAAATTTTATTTTTACAATTATAATTAATTTTTATGAAATTTGCCAATCATTCATGTTTTTTTATTCCTAATCATTAGAACTTTGATATTTCATTAATAATTATATATTCTCATCGCAGATTGCAGTACAACTGAGTGTCTCAATATTAAAAATGGCTTACTAGCTAATTTTAATAATTAAAACACTTAAAATAATTAAATTTTAATAAAAAAAAAACATTGCCAATTTGATTTTCATTGTTTAAATTATTTATTGTTTGAATATTTTTGAAATTATCGCATGAGAGGCAACTCAAAGGTGACTTAGAAAAACAAATGCCACTTGAGCAACTAGAGTCACATTCTATATAAAAATTTATAGCATGAGTATAATTGGATTTTCTTAATATATTATAATAAATTAATATAAAATTTATTTTTATATTAAGGGATTTTATTTGAGAGATTTATAATAATGAAAAGTATATTTAATATAAATTTCTTTAGATCAGCATGATATTCATGATTAATCTTTATTTTGGAACTTACATTCACATTTAAAATCCATTTTAGAAAAATTAATAAAAACTAAATTATTTGATTTATTATACCAAATAAGTTTATTTAGAATAATTGCTGATATAAAATATACCAACGATGGAAAAATCATAACATAAGTTAATCTTATAAATTGATCAATATCTTATTAAATAAACTTTTCATTATATAATAATTAAAGTAAATATTGCCTCTTTTAATATAATTTAAATTAGTTAATTTTAAATATATAACAAAAAATTTGCAAAAAAATACCTTATTTACTCCAATACAAATCAAAGATTATTATATAAATCCTATTTTTTCATCAACAATTCTAAATGAAATTGTAATTTAAAAAAGAAGTAAATAATCTAAATTATTATTGAGTAAGTAAAAGAGTTAAGAAAAAAAAATTGAACAAATAAATTAGTTTTAAGATAATCTTTTTTATTTAATTTAAACGATTTACTACTTATCAATTCAAAAAAAATTATTTTATAGAATTAAAATTGAAACAATACTAAACTTTTCAAACTTATGTAAAAAAGTATTGAGTTTTATTGCTAAGTATCCGAGTTTAAAAATTGATTATTTCCACAGATTTGCTAGCTTATTAAATATTTTATTAAAATAATAATGTAGCTCTTATTGTCCTTAAACAAGAGACAAATTAAACATAATTGAACTCTTTTTATAATAAATCATACTATATATTTTTAAAAAATATAGAATTTTAAATTAAGATGAGTATTATAAGGGTCCTAGTTGTCCTCTTTCTGCATTAAGTATAATTTGTAATTTCCATTGTCTAATAATAACCTTTAATTCAAATTTTTAAATTAATAAATATAATAAGTCATTGAAATAATGATTTCACTTAAATATAAATAATTAACGTTAAGTTTGTCAGATAAGTAAAATATATAAAATATTAGCAATCAGCAATATATATAGACAAATATTTTACCCTTCAGAAATAAAAAATATATTGCTACTTCTTAATATTAATAAATATTTTAGATAGTCTTATCCTTTAACAAATATTCTTTAAAAAACAGAGTTTGCCTATTTTTACAAAACAGCAAATTTTAAATAATAGGAATAGATTAAATTTTGGGAAATTAATTTATATTAGAAATTTATTATATCAATTACTTGATAGTTGAATTTTGTTTAGAATTTTTTCAATTTTACTCTTTTGACATGGAATTTAAACAGCAGGACTTATTTTATATGGCATTGATTTTTATTTATCCTAGGGTTTATCTAAATTTACAATAATTGAATAAATCTAAAGTCAATAAGTAATGCTTAAACATAATTAATGAAGTCAAGTTAATCATTCAAGGAATGATACATAGAAATACATTATAATAAAATTTCGATAAAATTTTTATTAATCAATCTAAAAGTACAACATAACTCGTTTTAGCCAATTTAAACTGGCATTAAATATAAGATAAATAGCTGTTAGAATAGGAGATTGTTTAAGTTAAAATTTATTTATTATTAATTCTCTTAATTATTATAATTATTAGTAGGTTGCTTTTTAATAAATCACTATACTACTACTAGAGGGGAGTAGCATGAAAATAAATAGCAATCTGATCAATTTATTAGAAATTTTTAGTATTAAATATATCGAAGCTTAAATAAATTTTATTTCTCCTTCCAATCCCATTAAAGATGCTGCTTGAAGACCACAGAATGTCATCGTTGAAAAAGAGCCAGTCCTCCTCTTCGGTTAAGTTATCACCCTCAATCCTGCTCCTCAGAGTTACATGCCATTTTACCACTACCAGCCTCCTTCTTCCATTAACGCTTGAAGAGTCTTCTCGAAATCTTATTCAGCTATTGCAAGTTACAAGAAGAGATCTAAGAATTAGTTGAAGCCATTCTTGGTTCAGAAAACACACAGAAACATACAAGTCATCTGCTATAACAAATGGAAATTAAGGCAATGGCGAGTGAGCTATTCCCGTGAATGAACAGCAAGAAGACTAATAGAGGAGCTTTAGATAACATCAACAATGATCAGACGATTGGCGATTTAACTTCAAAACTTGGTTTAGCAATACAACTTATAAAGAAAATGGGATGACTTTAGAAATTGATGCATTAAGACCCCAATCATAGAATAAAACTAACGACGTTCAAGCAAGAATTTAAAATTTTGGTTTGCTAAACGCAGCCTTTTAGTCAGAGAGAGGTTCTTGGATGCCTTAGGAATCACTATATGTGGCCAGGTGCCAAAAAATAAAACATCTAAAAATCAGAGGAATTCCTAAACAGCGCAGTGGAATCGGCTTTTGTGGATTCTTATAAGTTCATGTGAAAATCCTCAAGAAATCAGAGGAAAGTCATTTTTAGCATCGTGAGCCTCCTGACAAAAAGTGACAAGGCTGGGGTCCTCCGAATTTAAATGTTTAATTCAGATTGAATGAATATGGTACAATAAAGCTTTTCTATAATATTTACTTTGTAGGGGTTGTACAATAATATTTGTAGTTTAGCTTTAGAATGAGAGGTGATGACAGCCTAGGAGGTAACCAGTCACTGCTTTGTATGATGCTCAATTAAATGGTTATAAAATGGAGGGAGTTGGAAATTCATGAGCGAAGCTACGTTGGTTTTCACTCTTCAGATTATTAAAATTCACAATAATAGGCTTAGGATCTTGTTGAAGAAAGAGAAATAGCTAATGCTGATTATTCCTGAGTCGTGCTTAAAGGTTCTAGAACCAAGCTTGCTCTCTTTAACACATAGATTACAGAACATCAAGAAGACTTGCCATAGGAAGAGTAGGCTATGGGGTTACAAAGAACAGAGAATGGACTGGTTGGAGGAAATAATTTAGAACATTATTCTATAAATCTTTAATCGCTCCTACTGCGTCGCAATCTAGCTGTTTGAAGAGAACCCCTTCATACCCTACACTTTTGATTCGCATTTCAAACGTTTTATCTCCAATGCAAACTCCACAGAGCTCTAAAAGTGCTACGATGAGGTAGTAAAATTAAAACTTGCCATAGAGATCAAGACCAACGATCCCAGGAAGACACAAGATGACTTGAGAGCGCTCTATTAGCAGATTAAATAACAAATAAGTAAAATATGATTAAAGACTTTCATTCACAATCGTCATATTTATAAAAGAAAAGTATTTAATTTTCCCTTTCAATTTATTTTAAATGTTTTGGCTATGGGGTCAAACACATCCCCCCCCCCTAATGTATACTTTTCTTTTTGTAGTCTGATAGAGTTTTTAACGCTGAGTAATAGTAGCTAATGTACTATGTGCCTGCAATCAATAGTTTTCGAGTTATGACTCGAAATAAGTTCACTTTTTATATATAAAATTATAGTAAAAATTATAAAAATTTTCAATTTTTCATAAAATTTATTTTTATTTAAAAATGTCAATTCAGCTACTTATATACGAATTTAATAAAAATTATTAATTTTATTTAGTTTATCAAGAAATATTATAATTAATTTATTTCATATTCTTGGAAAAAAATAAATATAAAATAAATTAATTATAATATTTCTTGATAAACAAAATAAAATTAATAATTTTTATTAAATTCGTATATAAGTAGCTGAATTGACATTTTTAAATAAAAATAAATTTTATGAAAAATTGAAAATTTTTATAATTTTTACTATAATTTTATATATAAAAAGTGAACTTATTTCGAGTCATAACTCGAAAACTATTGATTGCAGGCACATAGTACATTAGCTACTATTACTCAGCGTTAAAAACTCTATCAGACTACAAAAAGAAAAGTATACATTAGGGGGGGGATGTGTTTGACCCCATAGCCAATGTTTTATATAATAAATATTAATTTAAATTAACTTCCCAAATTATAATCTATTCCAACAAAAATTTAGAATATGTATTGCAATATGCGAGGTCTATTCCAATTATTCTTAATTTTGTTAAAAAATGAATCACCCAAATAAAATTAATGAGAATAATTAAAAATATATCATTTTATTTTGCAAAAAGCTTAATAAATTCTCAATTGTAGATTATCACATGCGCTAAGTAATTTTTGATTAAATCATTATTTTACTTCCAAATATGAACAAAGCAAATCCTAAAATTTTATCATTCTTTACTATAAAATATTCTAATGTATTTTAAAAGAAAAAATTACATTTAAAGTATATCAAACATTAATGTAAACTTTATACCCTTCTTATAATTAGAATAATACGTTTATTTTCAAGCTAGCTAAGAGATTAAATTATCTTCATTCATAATTATGATAATTAAATTTTATAATACTTAAAAAATATATTTAAAATTAAAATATTAAAATACCATAATTAGATATTAGATTAATATTTGCTCTTTAAATAATCATATTTGTTATAAAAAAAACACAAGCTACAACATGGGATGTTAAGGAATTAGACATATTTTTCAACTTAATTATTTAAGGAAAACTTATTAAATTTTAATTGGGTTATTAGGAAAGTCATTTTAGTAGATTTAATTAAATATTAGGTAAATATAAACTTAATACTTATTCTGCCATTTCAAAGCAAAATACATCTGAAAATAATATTAGCATTATTTATAATGACTTATCTTTAATTTTGAACAATAAAACAATTCAAAACTATATATGAAAATTAAATAATGTAAAATTAATATTATGTTATTTTAAGTTAGTTGAATCATTATAAATCAATCGTATTTAGCTTTTAAAAAATTTTAGAATAAAAATTTAGGGGTCGAAATCAAACTTATCTTAAAAATCTCCAATGATATATCTTTTTTTAATTTTTATGATATTTTTTTAAAGTAATATAAATAATTAGTTTTTAAATGTAAGGAAGTTTATATTGTAGGAATACATTCGATTTGGGAAAATAATTTAATAATAAATTAATTAATAATCAAATTTGAAGCAGTTAACTTTATGGAGAAATTGACAAAATAGTACTTGTTCGAAAGAGAAATAAAAATTAGCTGGACTTTATTATTGGTGGTATCCCTTTAATGCATCCCTGAAGCGAGATAAATCGCTCTAATTTTATATGATTTGTTTAGTTTATTTAATGCCAAAATTAAAGTCGAGTTATATCGCTCCAGGGATGCGATAAAGGGGTACTGCCAATAATAAAGTCCAGCTAATTTTTAATTCTCTATCAAGCAAGTACTATATTGTCAAATTTTCTAGAAAGTTAACTGCCAATAATTATAATAATTTAATTAATTAATTATAAATTATTTTCCCAAATCGAATGTATTCTTTCAATATTTAATACTTTTTTTAATATACATAGATCTAATAAACATGATTTTTTTGTAAAAAAATTATCTGATAAAATTTATTAATTATAGAACTAAAACCCCATTGATCAATTAAGACACGAAGATTGGGGTTAAGAACAATTAAATTAAGAATTAATTGTTATTGGTGTATAATTATAATGTTTGGGCTAATTATTAAAACTATTGGCTCGATTAATTGTCCTTATAAAATAATCCAATCAGAGTCTGTAAATTTGATTTTAGCCTAATTATTTATATTATTAGCCAATTATAATTAATTTTTAATCTAATTGTTCTTAACTCCTATCCTCGCTTCTTAATTGATCTATGGGGTTTTATATATTAATCAATTGAATAATCAGAATATAAAATTTAGTGGAAATATTTTTGATGATATAATTCATTTTTTATTATATTTTTTAATTAACTGGAAATTAAAATGAAAGTTTTTGTATTTTTTTTAAATGTAATTATTCTATCAGTCCAAATAAATTTTATTTTTGGAAAATCATTCTAAAAAATAAGGTGTGCAAAATTCTGCCCTAGATTTATCATTTTGATTTAATTTTTATTGCTTAGTTGGAGTAGATTCACATCTACGAGGAGATTAATTAATCTAAGTCTTGAAAACCATTCTCTCTTTTTTATTATTAAAATTAATTGGATTCTCATTAATACCCTAATACAAAGATGGAATGAAATATTTAATTATAACAAATTAATATATATTATTAAAATGCTTTGCTAAAAAGGCTCTATATTTCCCTAAATACCACTTTATTCTTAGTTTTTAATAAAAAATTTACATCCATAATTTTAAATTTAAATTATAGTTAAGCATTTGAGATCTTGTTTTAATTGGACCCCTATCAAAATTAATTTCATTTAACAGTATGCTATCATCTTCTTTGCTAAAATCTTTAATTTTTATTTCTTTATTCATCATTAACTCACGATTTTAATATTGCTTTAATAAATTAGTTATAAAAATTCAAATCCAAATTGATACTTTCTGATTTAGATAATTAAAATAATCATTAAGAAAGAAATGGATATTTTATTATATAAAATATCAATGGTAGTTAAAAACTTAAATATATTATTTTTGCTACTTTTATTTCAAGTATAAGATATGGTTATAGTAGTTCTTATAATTTAGTATATAAATAAACAAGATTATCTTAAATGAGATTAAATTATTATTATCTTTCCAAAATATTTTCAATTTGAGTAATTCTAATTTGATATTTGATAAGAAGATCTATCGCTAACCAAAGAAGAGTTAAAAGAATCAATATTTTCAACTTGATACTTTTAATCAGAAAACAAATTAGAGAGCCCTTTATTTATTGTTCGATTAGATTGCTTAGCAAATAAACTAACTTTTTGAGAAGAATTTTCATTATTAGTTTTCCCTTTTTACAGTGAATTTTTTGATATGCCAAAAACTGGAAGTTATAAAAAATTCTAGCCACTAAAAATTTAATTTGAAGATATTTTCTAAGTTTGTTTGTTAAGAAAGTTTTAACTCTAAAATTTTCTTCGTTTAGAAATAGACCTTCGTCTCTTATGTGATTTTGGGCTTCTTTTTGGACTTCTTTAATTTTTTGATATTTTAAGTCTTTGAGTTTAAAAACTATTCATATCTCTGAATGAATTTTGATTACTTAAAGTTTGATTTGAATTGTTATAGAGAATTGATTCGACATATTTGGATTCCTACCTACTAAGATCCTTAAATTATTATGATATCTTTTATTTTGGCATTTTCAATTAGTTTTTACGTTTTCTTAAAACGAATCTTTATTATTCTTAGCATTTACTATCATGGGTTTCGTTTTAACCTAAAAGATTATTTCTTGCTGTATCTTCAAAAATTTCATAGAATTTTATGTCATTTATTCCATCTTTTTCTTTATTTGTTTCTAACTTCTTAACTGCTAGGTATAATTTAAAAATGTTGCAAATATAAAGAGTAATATTTTAAGATTAATGATATCTCTCTAAATTAGTTTAATAGTCTTCGATTTTATTAAAACCTTCGCCACGGAATTGATTGATAAATTTGGCATAATATCTCACTAAAACTGTAACTAAAGTTAAGCACCAGTAAACTAAAAAGCTACAGTTGTATGCTAGTATCCCTATGAAGAGAATAGTCAGAGCATATTAATTTTTCTGTACCTCTTCATAAAAATTATGAATTAATTAAATGTGTTATTAAACTTCAGATACAAAGAACATTCCATAAAAGCCCTTATTAATCTTCCCATATTTAATCATTTAATATTTTAAACATATAATAAAATAAAAACTTAATTGTAATGCCTATAAAATAATGTTAATAATTTTCCATTAAAATTTTATAAGAATATTATTATTATTATTTAATGCTGTACAATTATAAGAATATACATTTTTATTTTTAAATCTTTTACATGATTTTGAAGTTAAAATTATTTATTAACTCATTTTCTCATAAAAGAAAAAAGCAGTTAAACAAAAAATTGAGGAAAGCAGTGTAATACTTTTAGCCTAACCAAAAACATTCCTCCAAACATAATTAAAGTCTAAAATGTAAATAACTTTATGACTATCTTACAGAAGCATAAGAGGCATGATAATCAACTCGGTTAAGTCTTGGGTCGATATATGGCTCCATAAACAAAGAAAGTTGAGCTTGTGCTATTAAATTATAATAGATTCAATTAATTAAAAATATTAAAGGGACGATTCCAATTAAAGCCTATAAAGTCAAATTATGAATCATATATATTTACCTTTCTATAAGTCTGTTATTTTGGAATAAAGGTTGCACAAATAATAAAAAAGAATTTCTTTAAGTTGACCAAAATAATCTCCCAATAGAATGTCTTATCATTAAGGCCGATATAGAAAATACCATAAGTTTTTATATGATTACTTTCAGCGAGCTATTTCCTAATTTTAAAAAGTCTCCAAAATATATACCCTGGAAATATCAACGTCCACAAAATAATGAAAGGTATTCCAATGAACAAAATCATTTTCTTATGATAATCGCTACCACATTAGATATTCATGTAATTTAAAATATAGCTGTTGCCATCCTCAAAATCAGCGCATTAGAAGATTGTAAAATTTATAGTTGTTACTGTTGGAAATAAAAGCATGATGATGGTGAAGCTTGTTACTTGCATTTTTTACAGTAGATGAAATTCTAACAATTTTCTTTTGCAAGTTAGTTTTATCAGGATCCAAACCATGCAGCCTATAAGTGACATTATTATTGGAGAGATTCCAAACAGTAAAATTTTTCCATAAAAAGCTTCATCTCGATTTAAACCAAATATCAATAGCATGCAATCAAATGACAATAGACTTTTCTAAGAGGAAGAAAATACAGATAAGTATGAAAGGACTGCTTTTACATTTTCAGGCCATTCTAATTCAAAATCTTGGCATATCATAACAACTTAAAAATAGCCAGTCATTATTCTTATCAGGACAGTTTGAGGTTTGTTACGTTTTGGATTCTTGAGCACAGAACTAATGACAATTTAAAATTATCTAAACTTACAAAAGTATAAAAGCTACATATAGAGCTATAATACCAAGCAATCCTATCATCATAACGATCTGAATTTATAAAATATAATTTTAATGTTAATTAATTTCCAAAGGTTAGCATTCTCCGCATTACTATCCGCTTGTTTTTGCATAAATCTATAATGCTTTTATAATTTAAAGTTTTTCATACTTTTCCATTAATTAGATTTTAGCAAACACTGCACAGTTTTCCTTCATATCCTTCCGCACAGGTTTAGTTGGAGGATCCGCCAAGGCATGCTTCTTTTTCTAGGCATTTATAGATTATTACAGAATTTTAAGAGCTTCTCCAATAACCCGGATTTACTATGATTTATGAACCACCAGGACAGATCGAGTCATCTGGACAAGGTAGACATCAAATTTATTTTTAAAGCCAAATTTGAGATTTTTCAATAAAAATTTTAATATTCCTATTAAATTAATATGGATAGATCAATGAAAAATTAAGTATAATTTTAAATGATAAATTTACTATACTTTTTGAAAATAAAATATTCCTTAAAATGTCTCTATTTGATTTATTTATATTTTACAATAGCAAGTTTTTTTTATATATTTTTTTAAAGAAAAATAAGCATCGATTGTTGTCTGTATTTAATGAATATGTTCCTCTTGAACATCTCACGCATTGCCCATTAATATTTATTTCTCCAATAATACACTACCGAAATTTTATGGCTTCCTTTAATTCTAAAAAGTAAATGAGAAAAAAAAACTAATTACGCAATATTTATTGGTTAACTCAATTTAATAGTTTTAAAAAATCTTATAAGCATAAAAAATTAAATTTATTAAAAAATGAATGAATAGAAAAAATTATTATATGGATTAAGTTAATTTTTTTAAATAATTTATAAAGAGCATTTTATGTGAAAATACAATAGAATTATTTCACTTTAAGATAATAATTTTAATACGTTTAAAAGGAGGTTGTATAAATTTGGTTTTAGCTATATATAGAAATCAATTGTACTTCAACATTTATAAATGACTCTGTGCTTGGGTACCCCTATATAGTTAGACTATCGAATGTAAAAACGCCTTTCTAAGCTGTGACTTTGGTTTTGCCAAGAAACGTTAGCATTAAATCATTTGATCTTATTAGAGCCTCAGATTTAAACTTAAATATTCATACATAATTAATAGTCAACTTAATTTAAATAGAATTTGAAATTGTTATAAGAATTAATTATGCTAAATATTTTTGAAAGGAATAAAAAAATTAGCAAAAGTTTAAATGTTTTAATTGATCATTTTAAAGTAAATAATAATTTTACAAATATATTAACATCTAAGTAAGGGGGGGACTTAGAATAATTAATAATATAGTTAATAATAAAATTATTGAAATTTAGGCAATTATGTCAAAAAAATTATCGCTTTAATATAATTGCCTAGTTTAAATGAATAAATAAGAAAATCTAAATTTGTAAAAATATAGTATTCTAAATAGAGTGTTAAAAGATATATCATAAGGTCCAACTTTTTCAAAAGTTTTTACGTCAAAAACGATTCAAAACAAATTAAAAAACTTATTTTTTCAAATATTTTTTTAAAAAATAACTATGAATAAAAATAAATAGTCTATATATTTCTATTAAAAGTGTCACCCAAGCTAAAAACTTAATCTTCATTATCATAAAGTTTAGCTATTAAAGGCATTTACAGAGCCTAACCGCTTGGAATATTTCTTAATATTTATTGAGAAACTTCATCAAACTTTATAAAAACCGGGTATGATGCTATTTCATGTCCATATTAAGCAACATTGTCTTGAAAAATATGGATAGTAAATTTACATTTTTATATTGGAAAAATCGAGTAAAAATTAAAATGTAAACATCAAAATATTTTCAGACATAATTTAAGGTTGCTATCCTTAGTAATCTAATCAAAACCCCAAAACCCTTTCAGTAGTTTGATTGAGTTTTTGATTGATAAAAGTAGACTATTAGTGCATACTTTATTAGGGTTTTTAATAGGGTTTATGTAGGGGGTTTAATGTTTAAATATAAGTAATTTAAATGAGTATAACAAGCGAGTTTTTAAGATATCTCACACAAACATAAGCTTAGTGTCATGTGACAGTTCTCTTAATTTTATCTTTCTAAGATGATGTTTAATTGTTTCTATTGTTTGTTAATTCTCTTAGCTTGGCTTGATAATAGTTGAGTATGCAAGTTCTCTGAGACCTCCATTTATTTTATTTTTATCGAGATATTGTTTGATTTCTCTGCTTAGAATCTCTCTCAACCCTGCAGCTAAAGTAGTCGTTTCTTGGCATGTCGCTCTCTATTATTATTACTGCTCGAGCCCAGATATCCCATTAAGTATCTCCATCTCTCCAATCCTCTCTCTCTGGGAAATATCCAGGAGTGCCGTATACATTTCCTTATCCAGAAGCTTGCACTCTTTGAGCTCTGTTGAAGTCTATAATATAAACTCTAAGAGGCTGAAAGTTCAACATGATATTCTCTGGCTTTAAGTCTCTATGAACATAACCTAGCTTGTGAAGCTCTTCAATCCCCTAACTATCTGCTATACTATCTAGCTAATTTATCTCTGACATCTATTGTCAGATAAGAATTCTCTGTAAGTCATTTCAAGTAAAGGAAGCCTGAAGGCCTACATGATCTTTACCTAGTTAAATAGCATCAAGCTAGATGATATGCCTGCACTCATTCAACTTTGCCTTTTAAAGAGCATATACTCATTAGCAAATTCCATTTGGAACTTGTCATCAGCAAGGAAGTAATTGAAAGGATATATCTTATAAGCATATTAGTCATCAGTAAATGACTCTCTTCTCTATTTTATCTTCAAGAGTGAGGTAGCTTTCTAGGCAAGAATCTAAGTCAATAATTTTTAATATGGGAAT